>CAUYQV010083617.1:0-64123 GCA_963574575.1 Galagoides demidoff | reverse complement strand
CTCTCTCTCTTTTTTTTTTTTTTTTTTTTGCTAAGGCCAGGTTTTGAGTGATTCAAAACATTCTTTTGTGGTGTGATCATATTCATTCTGTGCTAACACCTCCAGCCATTTTTATTTTTTTCAAACACTTCTTGTTCTGATCCGTTCAAACATCTTGGTGTTTAGGTTGGGGAAGCTGAGTTGTTGTTTATGAGTTATCTCTAGTGCTCAGATATCCGGCAGCTTTTTCCTAGGAAGTTAGCTTTGCACATGAGAGAAAGGGGAAAAAAAAAAAATACCAAACTGTGGGGGAAGGTTGAGAAAGTTGGAGAAAGGGGCAAAGATCAGAGAGAATAAAGCCTGGAGATTCTGGATTGCCAAAAATTGAAGTCATGTGGGCGCTTCCATCCCTAGAAAGTTTTTCCTTCTTCTCAAGAGGATGTGAAAGGTGTTGAATTGCAGTACAATCTGACCGAGAGGACAAATCATTCTTTAAAAAGGACACAGGGGTGGTTGTTGAGTTGTTTTTTTTTTCCTTCCCTAGAATTTGATGGATGGCAATTCATCCATTAATCTGCATGGGGAACTCCCCTCCTCCTGTCTCTGCTTGGTGATTGTCAGCACCACCAAAAGCATTTTGATCTCCTGACTGTGGTGAGAGTTGTTATTTGTCTGGGTTACAGACCTCACTATGCCTGCTGGCCTAAGGTCCCAAACGCAAGCTTAGGAATGAACCTTCCTGCCGGTTTTCCCTTGAAATGCTTGACACAGCCAGGTTTCCTCAAGGAGTCCTCATGGTCAAAAAGTTTAAAAAAGAAAGAAGAAGGGAAAAATAAAAACAAATTAAACCATCACCCTGCTGAATGCAGCTCAGAGAGAAAATAAGATGAAGTGCTAGGCAAGACTGGGGCAAGACAGGACTCCCAAAACTTCCCAAAGGCACGGCCCAGGCTGGGTCCTCTGGGCCTGAGACCAAGAAAGATGGACTCAGTTGCTGGACTCTCTGGAGGCTGCTGCGTCCCAAATTCGTCTCATCTGCCCCATCCATTCGAAAGCATTGACACAAGAGACCCGCTCACAGCACCGAGCCTGCCAGTGACCCTTCCTCGTTAACCACGTGCTACCGCCTCAGAGACGGGTTCCAGACAGCTCCTCGGACACCATACCCTCATACTAATGTCCCCATCTGTGAAACCTTGATTATCAGTACACATTGAGTCAGCCTCCCTGGACCTAAGGCAGTTGTTCCCGTAGGGACCACAGCTCAGATTTGACAACCAAGAAGGCAGCATCTTTAACAATTTAAGAAGTATGGACAGAGGGGGAGAAAAGAAAAGAGACTTTTTCTGACTATCTAATTTGAAAAGAACAATTTAAAAAAACTGTCC
The DNA here is from genome assembly GCA_963574575.1 of Galagoides demidoff. Lineage (NCBI taxonomy): Eukaryota > Metazoa > Chordata > Mammalia > Primates > Galagidae > Galagoides > Galagoides demidoff. The sequence continues at coordinate 62,756 of CAUYQV010083617.1, read as the reverse complement.
CAAGCAAGCTGACATGATTTGGAGCCATCCTGCCAATTTCCTGCAGAAAGCTGTCCTTCCGGGAGAGAGGAAAAGAAAAACCCAGAACGGGCAGTGAGGGTCAGTCCCACCCGAGGGAGACTCACCAGTCTTCGCTTGGGCTTGATGAGGGGCCGGTTCTGCCCGTTCATCTTGTGGTAGAGCCCACAGGCATTGCACAGGTAGTGGCCGGTGCCGTCCCGCCGCCACAGTGGGGTGGAGGTCGCCCCACAGTTCACACACTCCCTGCCTTCTGGAAACAAAATTGCAGATAAGTCACTTATGGAAGGAAAACAGGCAGGGACGCAAGACAGCATTTGGAATTTGGGGAGAAAAGTAAAATGGAAAACTTTTTTTTCTTTCTTCCTCCTCTTTTGGGGACCACTGCACCCCCACCTCCTTCTGAGTGGCTCCCAGAAGAGCACAGCAGACTGCTGTTCCCAGTAACCACCCCTGGCACACCCACAGAAGGGGCAGATGCACCCACGGCCAAAGAGCCTTATTCTTGGCTTGCCTGGCGGGTAAGGAAAGGTCAGGCAGACCAAGGAGGAAGGCAGATTCCAACCTGAACGACTTCCCTGAGAAAGCTCTGAGCCTTGGATAGTGCAAAAGCAAAACATTCCATTTGTTTCCCTCAAAAAGAAAAACAAAGATGACCCATTATCATCCCTGGGTCTGTCCATATAGATTGATTAAATAATGAAGATTAGAATCCAGTTTAAAAAGATTAATCAATGGCTAGATACATAAAACAGATAATAAATAGATGTATTGATGGATCAACTGGCTGATTGATCTGAGTAGCTAGGGCTTCACATTTTATTTTACATCAAACTGGAAATGTCTCCCGCTGGCTGGAAAGGAAGGGATGAGGACTTAACAGGAATTTCCACAGCTTTCCAGAAAGGGTTAGGTGACCCCAGCCAGGGGGGGCTGGGGGGAGAAGCAGGGAGCCCAGAAGGGGGGAAAGTGGGGAAGAGGAGATAGGCTAGGGGGACAAAGTGGGGGCTCTTGGTGGCTCATTAACCAAGGCCCTCCCGAAGTTTCTCTTTTTCCAAAAACACAAACAAACAAAATAAACAAAAAACCGGCCAGGCCGGGTTGGGTTCCTCTGGGCTGAATTCACCACCCTAGACCCACCCCCAGCAAGTTCCTTGGAGGAATCCCTTAAATTGCCATGTTAGGACACCAGGGTGTTTGCTAACTGATTTCATGCTTTTCTTGGAGAATCTCCTGCTTTGGGGAGTGGGGCAACGGGCCCACCACCCATAGCGCCTAGTTCTTTTAGTGCCTGGGAGAGAGGCTTCAACTCAAGGTGGCTGCCCAGAGAGGGGGAGGCCCCAAGGAAGATACTGGAAGGTGAACAGGGGAGAAAGGTGAGCCCTGAAGATTGTTGTGCTTTAAGAGATTAATGAATGGTGACAACTCACAAGGAACACTGCAGTAGGGAGCAAAGACCCCACAGGGCACTTAGGAATTCTCACACCCCTAAAAAGAAGAGAAGGCTGCCTCAGCAGCTGTGGGGCCCATCAGGCCTTTGGAAACCCCCAGACCAAGTGTGAGGGAACCAGCATGCAGGAAAAGTTACACACTTTCCCAAATGGGAGAGTGTCTTGCCTGCTCTTCCATTACAGCCAGGGTTGGTACTGACTAGTGTTTAACTATTTTCCAAGAAATTTTGAAAAGAGATTTTTTTTTCTCCAGATTCCAAAAAGATTCTTAGAGCCTGGGTTCTGCAGAGAGTCTTCTGTCCAAGAACCCCGGTGATTATACACAAGCACATCGTAGGGTCTGCCAACAGCTCTTCTCAAAAAGGCTTTGGACTGAATCATACCCAGATACCTCTGCTGGGGTCAAAAGCCTGAGAGATGTGGCAGACTGGATGTGGGGGAGGTGTGAGGGAAGCACACAGGGCGAGTGGGCGAGGAGAAGCCACCTGCACTCCTCCCAACCCAGGGGGTGCCCCGTCAGCCCCTTCTGAGGGCAGCAGCGCTGGCCCTGTCCTGGCTGGGGCTGCAGGCCCACTCCCCATCCTGCCCAGACAGGGGCCACCCAGACTCCCTACGCCACCCTTAGGCACAGGGCAGGGGACTGTGGGAGGCTTGCTCCACCCTGGGCCAGCACCAGGCTCTGGGGGACCTCCCAGGCCAACTCAGTCTGATTTCCTTTCGTTTGAGGGCAGTGGGGAGGATGACAGCTTCCTTTTCAGAGGGACCTTGAAAGCCAGCAACGGTTACCACCTCAACAAGGCTCTGCACACTAGGGCAATTTTCTGTCTTGATTCACTCGGCAAGCTCGTGATCGCCTTGTGTGGGCTTTTCTTTCTCTCTTTTCCTTGTTGCCTCTGGTCTGTGACTTCAGCAAACAGCCAATTTTCCTAATGGAGGGCCCTGACTCTCTCCAGCTTCTCTCCTCACTCTCCTCGCCCCCTGCCTGTTGTGAACAGCTCAGGCAGACACCTCTCTCTTAGGTGACAAGAACCACAGAGCTCCGAGGCCTCTTGACATTCAACAGCCATTTGCAAACGCCTGAAATTGGGCTGTGCGAGGGGGCGGGAGCAGGACAGGAGATTGTTCCCGAAGAAGGTGGAGGGAGGTGCCCAAAGAAATGGCCTTTGCAAAAAGGCTTTGTCTTTTGTTTGCAAAGATAGATCCCAGCCCTGAAAGCCCAGGCGTTAAGAAAGCAGTAGGTACCCTAACCACAACTCAACCGTTCCTCCAGCAACAACCCTGACAAGGCTCAGTCTCCTGTCAGCAAGTACGTTTGCAAAGAAGAGGTCTAAAAAAGAAAAAAAAAAAAACCAAGAAAGAAAACAACCACTAAAACCCAGAGAATCCCCCTCCTCAAGAATTCCCACCCTCTTGCACGCAGAAGGACTTCTCGAAACTTCCCTCCACACTCCCAAAAGTCCCAACTCCCTGGCTGGCCAGGTGTGCTTGTTCTTGGTAGAAGGGAATAAGAAGGAGGAAGTAAAGAGGGCAGTTTCAATGGCCTCCTCCTCTCTTCCTTGCCAAAAAAATAAAATAGGAGCTTACATATCCCCAGCTCTGGCTCGGGGGGAAAACACTTCTCCCATGTTCGGAGTCTTAAGGGAAGAGATGAGAGAAAGGAAAAAAACGGCTACACGGAAGGCAGACCCTGTGCACAAGAGACAGGGGAGAAGTCAAACGCGGAAACGAGGGCAAAGAAACCAGAATCTCTTGGAAAAGTCACTGTCCCCTCCCCCACACAAACCACTGCACCGACCTCAGATACCACCATCTTCCCCCAGCCTCATACCCTCACCAGAAAAGAGAACTTTAAAGAAAAAAAAATCCCATGATGACCCCAAAATGCACAGGGTTACCCCCTCTTTCCATTCAGCCCCCCAACCTGTTTTTTTTCTGGGTCAAGCTGCACCCCATCTCTTCCCCCTCCCCGCCCAAGGCCAGCCCTGGCCGGCACCGTAGGCCACTCTCCCGGCTTTCTTTTTGACTCCATCAGCCGGCCTGCCTCCCTCTGCCTCCTGCCACTTTCATGTACTGAACATGCAGGTCTGAGTTTTTCTCAGTCTAACCGCATCCGGACTCTATTAAAGTTCCTGGCTCGGGATAAACAATGCAACTGTCGCGTGCAGCAGTCTGAAAATAATTGGATTAGCTAAAACATATCAACTAAATAGAGACAGTCCTGCCCAGGCAGTCGGAGTAAATGTCACCCTGGAAAAAAACCCTGAAAACTGATCTCATGGTCACTGGGCTCCCAGAGCCCTCCCTCCGAAGTTTTTCAAACTGGAGCTTTGGAAACTCCGTTAAAAGACAAGTGATTCTCACCATGGCTTGTATGTAAGAGAGGGAGGGCAGAGGTGAGGCTCGGAGGGGAGACGCCCACCCTGAAACGCCTGCACCTAAGGAGACATCCCAGTCCTCACAATGCCCTGTGTGAAAACAGTCGCTTCTTATCTCTCTCTCTTTCTGTCTCTCTCTCTTTTGACTCAATTACTTTGGTTAGAAACAAAAATGGTGAAGGATTATTTTATTTTTAAAGCAAACCTATTTGGGGTATTTTTTTAATGCAAGAGATGACACCAGTAGGATAAATATGGTGCACGTTGCTAGACCGGGCAGGGTGTTCATTCTGGAAAGGCGGGAAGTTGGAGAAGCAGAGACACACCTGGGGAACCCCAGCCCTTTCCACCTCCTCCGGCTTCAGATCAGTGGAGGAACACACCCCAACGGGGCTGCTGCCCCTGCCTCCACCAGGAGCTCTACTGAGACCCTGCAGGTAACTAAGAGGGCCGAGCACCATTAGATCGTCTTTCAATTCTGCTTCCTCAGTGCAGAGCCACCTCTGCCTTCCAGAAGTCGGTCTAAGAGTCCCCTTTTCCACACAAAGAATCTGTGCTGCTTTTACCAGTTCCTGCGCCCCCCCCCCCAATTTATATATACACACTCTCTCTATTCACACGTGTCTGTAAAGAGCTGTCCTCACTGCCTGACCCCTCAGAGCTGAGCAGAGAGGGACGGTCAGACTGACAGAGGCCAAAGGGGTCATTGGAGGACCTGTGTTTGTTTAGGTTTTAGGAGGTTTCGTTTTAGCATTAAACACTAAAGATTTATTCCCTCAGCCTTCCATTTGGTCTTGGAAATTGACTAAAGGTTACCAGCAGAACCCAGAAGTCCTGCCTGGAAGGACATTGCTGTGTTTTTGTTTGTCTTTTTTCCTTTCACAGCTCACTGGGGGTTTTTAAATCGGATCCCACTTCCCCTCCGCTTGAGGGGACAGGAGGACACACGCATTCCTCCTGCTGGAATAGGGGAAGGAATGGAATCTCAGCAGGGCTGGGGACACCCCAGCTCCCCAGAAGGGCTCTCTTGTGCTCTGGGGCTAGCCCTGCGGAGCCTTGGATTTGGAAAGAGGAGAGGTGGGAGGAAGAGGAAGGGCTGGGGGACAGGCGGCTCCTACCTGTGCTAGATCGTGCCTTGGGCCTCGATTTGCATCCGAACCCGGTGGGGGAGCCTCCCAGCAGGCTGCTGGGGGGGAAGAGTCCGGAGCCATACTCGGCGGGCACGTAGGGCGGGTAGGTGGTGATGGGGTGGTGGGCCGAGGACGAGGCCCCCCCCAGGGTGGTCATGCTGCCACGGGAGTGTGACGATTCCAGCTTCATGCTGTCGGGCAGCGGCACCTGGTACTTGAGGCACTCTTTCTCATCCTGCCGGGCCGAGCCGGCGGAGCCTGGGGTGGACAGTGATGGGTCTGGGGAGACGTCCTTGGGCGGGGTAGGTGGGAAGGTGAAGAGGTGCGGACTGGCGTGGCCCCCCGACAGGGAGGAGGACGAGGCCGGCGGGTAGACCGAGAGAGGCCCAGGAGAGCCGTGGTGGATGGACGTCTTGGAGAAAGGACTGAGGTTCCAGGGTGAGGCGGTGTGGTGACTGCCCAGGGCTTTGCCACCATCCAGCCAGGGCAGGGATCCGTGCAGCAGAGGCGGGCGGCACACCTGACTCCCTGCCAGGCGGGAAAGGGGCAGGAGAGAGAAGAAGGGTGAGGATGGCCCTGAGAGGCCCCCAGACACACCTGGGGACTTTCGCCCTCAGGCCCCTGCCTCCCTGTCAGCAAACATCCAACCACAGACTGGACAGGGCTGAGGCCCACTCTCTAACCCAAGGAGTTCCAGGTTACCTGACCAGCACACCTGAGGGCAGGAGGTAGGGAAGGCTCCATCCCCGCTCTCTCCTACAGGGATACCTCTCATAGCCACCCAGACCAAGGGCCTTTCCAGACACCAGTAAGGAGCTGCAGGAGTGGAGAAGGGCCCCTGGGCCTCTCTGGCCGCTAGGTACACGTCTAAATCACATTCCCAGGGTCCCTCTCTAGAAGCTGACTTGATTTATTGGCTGCCTTCACCGGCCCAGGGTCCCCCATCCCAGACTTAATCCCAGCCTGACTGATAAGGAGGTGGGCTGTGAAGATGAGGCCTGAAGGACAGAGCCTGGGCACACAGCCGCTCAGCACTTTTGAGAGGCCCGGCTTGCAGCCTGCCTGCCTGCAGGAAGGAGAGGCCTTGGGAAAGAGGACAGACACCTTCGGCTTAGTTCCCAGAAACCTAATGCAGGTTTCTCAGAATCTGCAAGGCTGCTTCCAAAAGGCCTGAAATGGGATTTGCAAGGAAATTTTCAGTCGCTCAGGCCGTTGGAGAGAGATTCTAAGGCTGCGCCCTGGCACTGTTTCCCTGCTTTTCTCACCCTCCCAAATCCTATAGGAAAAGAAAATAGAGTAAGTCTCCCGTGCACTCAAAGCTGCGATGCCACCAGCGTGGTGTGTGAGTTTTCACCTGAGCCCCTGAGACATAAAATTCCCGTGGAGGTGTCTATTTGAAACCAAGGATGACGCACACAGAGTCTATTTAGCCTTCATTTAAAATACACCATTTTAAGGTAACCATAACTCGTACAAATCTGTATGATGAGAGGGAGCCTTTAAACTCCAAGTGCAAATCTAGATTCTTTATGATCTTTTAATCCAGTACCTGCCTCAGCATCCGACATTCTCTTCAACCATTAAGAGCAATACTGAAACTAAAATCTTAAGAGAGAGGAAGGGGAGGGGAGTTCAGGGAGAAGGAGGGTTCTCTGAACACCAAGGGTCAAGATTCATATTATGCAGGAAGTAGTATAGTAAATAATATTAAGTCTGCATTTCCACTTAACTGCTGATCTGCACAGAACATGGGCAAAGAGCGCCCCATCCACAGAAATGATTGTTTAAAACCCAGAGACAGCAGGGCAGAGGACGCCGGCTGCAGGAGGGGCTGTGTCATCAGCACCAAAGCACACAGAGTATGGGGACAGGGCAGACCTGGGTCTAGCTGGCCATAGAAAGCCTGACATTTCCTCTGCCCAAATTTTTGCTCTGATTTCTTCTTTAAACACAAAACTTACAGTGGGAGAGTGTTCGATCTCACCCCCCTCCCCAAATACAAAAGGCTGGTTTTCTTTTATACATTTAGAACACTTGTAAACTTCTCAAGCTGAAAGGAGAAAAATGGGTGTCACCAGAACACTAGAATCACTCCTCCTAGAACCCTGATGTACCCCAAATCTTATTTAAGAGCTAATGGGCTGCCTTAGGCAGAGAAGAGAATAAGGCAATGAAACTACCAGAAAGCAAAGAAGAAGGAAAATTCTGCGCAAGCAGGAACCTAGGACACCTCAGGTCCCTCAAACTGAAGCTAGGGGTCTGGTCTTCTGCCCTCAAAACCCCTCTGAGGATCAGAATTCCATTCCCCAAGCTACATGTCCCAAACTCAAATCCACTAGTTTTAAGGTCAAAGAGAAAGGTGTAAATAAATACATCTCTGGGTCCTTTCTGAAAATGTGCGTGGAGAAATAAAGTGGGAACCCCTCACCCTACGCAGAACCTCCCCTAGAAAGAGCTATGGGATTAACAGGGAGGCGAAGCTCTTTGGAGGAGCCGGGTTCCAGCTCGCCTTGGCCCGCGCCGGCTGCCGGGCCTGGGGCACCTTGGCCCGCAGAGTTACGCCGCTCCCGGGACTTCCTGGGCCCCGAACCTGAGGCTACCCAAGGACAGAGGGCTGCGGGCTCTGCGCCCGCCAGGTGAGCGCCAAGCCCCAGGGACACCGCAGAGGAAAGGCGGCTGCTGCGACTCTTTTTTCAAAACACATTCTTCCGAGGAGAGAGACAGTTTCCTCACCCATTTCCGGGCCCCAATTTTTGGGTAAAAGAACCAGTACCGGCAGCTACGGGCTTTCGCCCGGCCTCTTCCTCCCTCCCCTGGTCCCTCGGCCTCTCGGATCTCGAGAGCGGGCGCAGCCGGCGGGGTCCCTGCACACCGGGCAGACTCACCGTGGTGGGCCGGAGGGTACCTCTGCACCGTGGCTCTGACCGAGTTTCCGTAGTAGGGCGGGACGTGGTTGCCTTGACTGTCGATGTTAAAAAGTACATCCACCTCCTCTGTCAGGGGGTACTGCGCCGGGTCCATGTAGGAGTGGCCGAGGCCCGGGTGGTGCGTGTCCGGGTGCTGCCCGTTGAGCACCGCGGGGTGGTGGTGGCTCACCCAGCGCGGCTGGTCCGCCGTCACCTCCATGGCCTCGGCTGCGCTCGCGCCCTCTCGCCCGGCCGGCACCCGCGCGCGGAGAGGGAGGGCGGTCGGCCTGGGAGGTCTGGGACTCCTGCGGTCCGAGGGCCGGGGGCGGCTTAATGATTCGCCTTCAGTGGGAGAACGGGAAGGCTGGGAAGGAAAGGTGAGCGAACCACAGGGCTTTGAAAAAGTCTTTGAAGGGTAGTTTAGCAAAGAGAAGAAGGGGAAGGAAAAAATTCCAAAAACTAGGAACCGCAGAACAACAGGGGGCCAAATTGTAAAAGGGGACGAGGACTCCAGACTCCTGCAAAGGAGGCTCTCTGCAGCGGGTTCCTCGGCGGCTCCGAGCCTGAGTCTCTCCTCGGGTCACCTGCAAGGGAGACAAGAGACCTGGATGAGCCTTAGCTACTTTAGCACCTGAGTTTCTGGAGAGGCACCACCTCCCCGCGCAGCCCTCCCGGCCCGGCGCACCCGGGACTCGCACACGCGCGCCGGGACGCGGCCACAGAGGAGCCAGGCTCCCAGGGACACCCGGCAGCCGGCGCGCGGAAGCCCCGGGCCGACCGAACGGTCTCAACGTGGACGTCAGGTCCCTCCCTCGGGGACACCCGCCCCGGGACTTTCCTTCCAGCCTCTACGAAATCTCCAAAAGAGGAGAGTTGAGTTTTTATGCAATTTTTAAAGTCCTCCCAAGTGAACGGAAGGGTGGGCATCCAACTTAAAAAAAAAAGTTACCGGTACCAACCTGAACAGCGAGCAAGGAGCAGAGAGGAGGAGGAGGAGGCGGCTACGACCTGCTCGGTCAGATTGCGTGGCTCGCTCTGTCTCGCTCTCTCCCTCTCTCTCTCTTCTCCTCTCTCGGTCTCTCTCTCTCTCCCTATTTTTTTTTTTTTTTACAGGGAATGCATTCTTTCTGAAAGTATCAAGACGGCGCCAGGCAGCTCAGTGTTCGCAGACAGCTGTGGCGCGACGCAACTTAAGGAGGTTCTAGTGTCATCGCGCCGGGGGGAGGAGCCTGGCTCTGGCGAGCAGGGGACAGGATCCCCAGCACAAGGAAACTGCAACCCAAACCCGCTCCGGGACTTCTCCCCCCACCTCCCGCACGCCCCCGCCCCTCCGCCCGCCCCTCCACTGACCGGAAAGGGGCGCCGCGGAGGGCGGCTGCGGGCGGAGGGGCGGCGGGCAGGGTGGGCGCGGCCCGCGGGGCTAGGGGCGGAGAGGGCGGGCGCCGGCGAATTCGCGCTCTGGCCCTTTAAACGTGGCTCCGGCTCCTGCCGATTCATTCGGGCCGGGACAGCGCTGCGTCCCGGCGGAACCAGCCTGCCCCATTCATAAAGTTAACTTCTACAGGCAGACGTTTCTTGTTCAGACTTTCTTAAATGGGAAAGCGTTTCTTATGACTAATTATCCAATCCAGGGCATTGGGGAGAGTTCACCGATTTGGGGATATGTGCATATAAAACTGATCAGAAAAAAAAGTAATGTCCAGGTACTTCGGGATTTGCCTCTCGGCCCAATTTCTTAAAGGGTTGAAGAATAGGGCAAAGGGAACACGCCCTGTATTGGAACGCCCGCGTTATTTTTGTTGCCCTTGTCTCCATTTTCCCGAGCCTTTTGCGTTCTCGAGCATCGGCTGCAGCTCTGCCCTTTACGGGCCTAGTATCTACAACCCGTGTTCGCCTTAGATTTGCGGGAACAGCCGTGAGGCGAAGGGGGAGAGAGATCGACTCTAACTCATTCCCAAGTGTGGCCGGACAGAACGAACTCGATCTTCATTCCAGTGACCGAACTTTTCCCTCCGCCCCGCCTGGAGTCCCACTCACGCCGGCTCTGGCGCCTCTGCCCCAGCGGAGGAACCAGCGCTGACCCCAGTCCGGCCGCCGGGCATCTACTGCGCGGGTCCTGGGATCTTCCCTGAGCCGCGGACAGCCGCGGGAGGAGCGAACTCAGCTCCTGCGAAGGGCGGGGCCGGGGCGGGGGCGGGCCGAGGAGGACCAATCAGCGGGCGAGGCTGAGGCCAGGCCCCGATTGGCCCGCCCTTCGGGCTCCAACCCGCGCGGCTGGGCTCGGTCCTTGGAGCCGCTGCCTCCCCTAGCGGCGCTGAGGCTCCTGCAGCCAAGGGCCCCCAAACGCAGCCGGGTGCGCAGGGGTCAGGCGAGAAAAGAAGACTCCTGGACCTAGGTCCACTCTCCGCTCACTCCAGGGCAACGTGGGCGAGAAGCAAGTGTAGCTTCTCCCTCAGGCGATCCCACCAACGAGCTGAGAGCTTGATTTGGGGTTTTATTTGGAGACTCTATTCCCCCTTTAGCTCCTGTACCCATACTGTTAATTCCCTACGGACACAAAAATTCGAGATAGAAGAAGCCGTCCCAAAAAGTTAAGTTTTGAAGGATTCTTTCTTTCATGCGGTGAAAGAAAAACATCAATATTCAGCTTCAACTTGGTGGGGGGAGGTATCTTAGTTTTAAAACGCAATCCTTGTTGAAAGATGAATTAAATTTATCCAAGAGAAGTGGCAGAGCCGTGGGCCCTTCTGGTCTTGAATTTGGAGGTTCACTTCAGTCTCCACCTCCTTAAGTCTGATACTTGTTTGAAATCAAGACTGGATTTCTAGAATTTCCAACAGGAAGAAAAACCTTAAATTTGAAAAGAAAATCTCTCCCTCCACGTTTCTCCTGAGCTTACGCAGGCGGCCCAGTAGCGGAGCATCGATTTCCCTTCCTCGCTGACCGCTCATCTCTCCCGGGCCAGCCACGCTGCCAGCATCTCCGCTCGCTCAAGGCGCTCTCCAAACCTTTTAATTATTTAGTCGCTAACACTCACCGGAAACCGCTCTATAAACAAGGAGAAATGAACGCGTACGCATTTTTGCTAAGAGACCCGAGATTAAGATTGAGGGTATAAACTGGAAAGAAAAAAAAAGTGCTTTTCCGCGTGTGCATGGAGCCGTGGACAGGCCAACCAGCCCGACCTTAGTTCCCAACCACGCGGAATACCCCGAGGTAGTTCTTTGGTCCTAGAAGCCTGAGAAAGGGTAAAAGAGAACCATCCTCGGGGCCGGAGAGCTACTGACGCCAGGTCGTGAAATGTTAACGTCAGAGACTAAAAAACGATTTTTAAAGACAAAAGGAAAATGTGTGTGAGGAGGCCTTCCGGTGTAAGGGCGCCTCTCTGATAGCCATGTTGGGGGTGGAGGGATTATTCGTTTTAATTCAGTCTCCAGCATCGAGTCGGGCTGCACGATGATGGAGAGGGCATCCTGTCACCCCCCATCCCCCTCGGGAAAATAAAAGATCTTGAAGGCCCCTCTCGGTCTTGGTCTGGGTGGTAGGAGGCTGGCAGAGAGGGGTGGGGGCCGGGGCTGGATGCCCCGGGTAATGGAGCCAGCCTGTAGGGGGTATTTAACATTTAATTCCCAGCCGGTCCGCCCCTGTTCCCGGACTGACAGTGGGTAATTGGGAAAGAGGACGTTGCTCTTTTGATGGCCCGCGCCGGCCAGTCTCGCCGACGCCACACTGGGTTTGACGTCACGGGCCCAGCCCCAGAGCCCGGAGCACAGAGCAGGGGGGAGGGAAAAGCAGGGGAGGGGGGTGCAAAGAAGGGAGGGCCGAGGTCGGCCCGGGACCCACGGGGAAGGAAGGGGGAAGGGAGCGAGGCCGGAGAGGCTGCGGCGCGTGGCCCGAGGCGGAGAGCCGGGCTGTGGGGGTCCGAGCCAGGCCAGGCGCCGAGCTGACCCGCCTAGCGGGCAAAGCCAGGCCGGGCTTCCTCTTCCCTGGGTGGGCGGGGGAGGGGAGAGGGCTCGAGGACGGGGGCGGGGGGGGAAGGGGGAAAGGTGGTCCTGATTCTCCCCTAGCCACAGCCACAAAGCTGATCCTGGCCTCCTGCAGAGACGCCTGAGCGCCCTCCCGCAGACCTGTCGAGCCTCCTCCCCAGGCACCCGGCCCCAGTCCGGTCTAGCGAGTCCCCCTCCTCCCCGGGAGCAGCCGACTGAGCTCCAGAGGAGGAGAACGAGGAGGCTATCAAGAAGGATGCTGCCGCCGCCACTGCCGCCGCCCCTCCAGGGTTCCTGATCTTGTAGGGCGCGAGGCCTCCCTCACCAGGGTAAGCGGCTGGCAAAAGGCCTGGACGCCTGGGACCCTCGGAGCAAGAATGCTGGAGCCCAACAGGCGACGACCTGGCCACCGCCCCCAGGAGCCTGGTCTCAGTGCAGAGCGTGCATCTGCTGCAGCCTCTTGGCCTAACTGAATCCCCAGGCCTCCAGGCGGCTGCTGTAGGCGTCAAGTTGAGCTGGGTATGTGTGTCCCCTTGGAGAAAGGGTGAGAAATGGAGTCTAAGTCTTTGACTGGGCTAAGCTGGGACCCACATAACGCCCCCCCCAACACGAGCCATGTGCAGTTCCCTCCCACACGCCCTCCCGGGGGCGCAGAGACCCTGTCCGAGTGGAAGTGGGGAAGCCGGTCCAGCAATGAAACCAGAGGCCGCGGCGCGCAGAGGGAGAAGCAGGTCCCCAGGCTTGGCCCTGGGATCGCGGACTGAGTGCAGATCTTTGAGGCCAGCGTCACCCTCTGGAGCCAGGCGACAAGCGCGTCCAGGCGAGCTCCGCCGGGCGGAGGTGCTGGCAGGAGCGGTCTGAGGCACCCGCGCGCTCCTGGCCGAGGGAAACCAGTAAAGCCGAGCTGGAGGGGTCGAAAGTTTCTAATCCCGCGCAAGGGGAGAGAGGGTGCCTCAGGCAGCCCGCGGCGGTCATTTGAGCGTGTTTACTTAAAGACTTTGGAAGCCGAGCGCGCGCGAAAAAATAGTCGGATTTCCAGCAAGGCAGCAAATATTTGCAGGCGGCATAAAAGAAGCGGAGCCGGGCTGCGCCGCCGCGTCCCTCCCCCTGGAGCCGCGGCGCCGGCCTGGGCGGACCCGGCCGCTCAGTGAACGACAGAAAAGCCGCCGGGAACCTATGGGGCTGGGGGCTGGGAGCCACGCCGAGGGCCTGAAACTAGAGTGCGGCCCGAGGTCCTGGCTAGCCGGGGCTGGGGGAGGGAGAAGTCCCTTCCTATTCCCGCTGATCAATCTTCCTCGGCTGCGATCGGTCAATAAAAACGGTGTGAAGCGAGTGCTGTGCGTCCGGGGAAGACGTGAAGGGCAGAGGTGTCGGAGTCGGCGCCGGCGCCGGGCACCAGCCGGGTTCGGGCCCAGCGATCTGCAAGTCTCAGGCGGGGGGCCGGAGCGCTCGGGGAGCCGAGCGCAGGCTCTGCGGGCCTATAATTGGGTGTCTCTGTTTTAATAGTGGCCATTGTTGGAGTAATTAGCGAGAGACAATAACCGCCCAGAGGCGTTTAATTCGATTCTTTGCGCCCGCTGCTATTCGGACTCTGGCGCTCAGACGCGTGGCCGAGGCTGCCCGGGAGAGAAGGTCTGGTTGGGGAGGCGCCCGCCCCTTTCCTCGCTCGTTTTGTCTCCAGTGTAGGAACTATAAAGGGCTACTGGGGCAAGACGAAGGCAGAGCGAGGACTATCTGCTCCCCAGTCTCCCTAGCCGGGGCAAGGTTCTCCCAGGACCCGCGCGCCTTTAGCAGGGTGCATCCGAGAAGCCGCCTCTGTGCGGGTCCCCACCTCCTGTTAGAGGGAGAAAAGCCGGAGGACAGAGACTTGGAAACCACCCCCGTAGCCTGGTTCTCCACCTCGGTCAGCCGAACCGCGTCCAAATTCCCTTCCCTATCGTGGAGGAGGGGCAAAGGAGAGACCCCCATTTGTGGCGCGCACTCACACCTCCTCCCTCTCCGCCCGGGCCAGCCTCACTGCCCCCTCCTTTGCCTGGCCCCTGGATTAGGTTACCCAGGCCGGGCGAGGATTTTTACTGGATACGAGAATAGCACAGGTAAAGCTGTATAAACAGCTCGCCGGCTGCCGGACGGGAGGGTTACGCCGGGGACACGGCCCAAGGCGCCATCGCCTTGCCCCGGGTTGCAGGGACCACACCGCGGAGAAGCCCACTCCGGACCTCGCAGGTTAAACCCTTACTCTGTGCAGTGCCCACCCAGGCCCCCATTCTCTTCCTGCATGAGCCGAAATGCAGAGAAATGGAGCAAAATCTAAATGTGAGAAGAAAGCGTCAGACTATGCTGGCTCTTTTCAGTAAAACATCACGGCAAGCAAAGGAGTTGGGGCGATGCAGAAAGAGGGGACCCCAAAACTCACTGAGCACGGGAAGATGCTGAAGGTGGATGCGTCCAGAGGGAAACCGGCAGGAACTCAGGCAGAAAGAGCTATCCCTGTACGCCTCTCCTCACTGCCCACTGCCCACCCACCCACCCAGCCCAGGGTCTACCTTCCTGGTGAAGTGAGCCATCGCTTTGGGGGTGCTATGTGGTTTGATTTACTCTTTTTGCTTATTCATCTGTCACCGTTTAAAACTCGGAAGGAAGCCCGCCCAGGCCAAGAGGAGAGGCGAGCAGTGCAGAGACTCAAAGAGAGAGAAGATGGGCAGAGAGATTACTTCCCCCACGGCAGTCTGCCCCCTGCCCCAGCCCCAGCCTGCAGCTTCGAGGGATCCTGGCCCTCTCCCTGTCACCATCTCTCCCCCGCTCTGAAAACCCCTGATTGTAGTGAGATAAAAATCGGGGGGTAAGGGTGTAGCAGAAAGGGAGAGCCCGGCAGGGAGAAGCCCGGGGATTTCTGTCTAGGGTTTGATAATGCACACGTGAGGGGTTACCAAGGGAGGGGGGAGCCCCAGGCTGGGTAAGAGAGAAAGAGTCACCACCACCTCCCAAAAAAGGGTGCACCTTTCAGCTCTCCCTCTTCCTCCTGGCCTTGGAGGTGTGAGGGGACAGGTGGGAGCCACAGAAGCACAGGAGGCGGTAGCAGTGACCCAGAGAAGCAGCATGGTTCTACCCGGACACAGGCCGCTTACCCTGCACTCAGTGGAGCCACTGACTTAGCCAGGGGCTTGCTGCTTCTAGATCCATCCTGTCCTCCCAAGGGTCCCCTCAAACTGCCCTACTGAGACTCCCAGGACTCCGTTCATTACCAGCAGTATTTCCAGGCAGGGATTCATCCATTTGAACGCATGGACCGCCAGGCCCTAGCATTTTTCGGGCGAGGAGGGGTGCCTGCCAGCCCTAGCCCCCTATTCCACTGCCCTGACCTGGATGCCCAGCACCTCACTGTCACCCATCTCCAGAGTCCCCTGGCTCAGCCCTCCACAGGGACTCTCCTCCACCCTGCATTTGGCATTTTGGAAGGAGGAGTGATTTGTCTGGGGGCTACTGCATTTTGACTCCTCTAAATTAGCCTGAGAATGAGGGTGATAGTACCAGACAATCCACCATGGGGCGTCAAGGGCAGGGGGGCAGAGAAGGTGAGGGATGGTGGTTGCGTTCAGATCCAGGAGATAGCAGAAGCGGGCTTTTAAAAGCACAAATAGTTCATGTGCTCCTTAGGACACGCTGGAGACCCCACAGTAAAATCTGTGACTCCACCCAGCTCAGAGGAAGGCTCTGTGTGCCCCATCTCCCGGCCCTCTCTCTCCCCGAGCTGCCCTCTGCCCACGGCCTCTACCGGCCAGGCCCCTGACTCACACTGGGCTCTCAGCCGCCTGCCACCTCATGGACCCCAAGCAATTTGTTATATAGAACAAAACAGCAACCAGACACGAGTGTCTGTTCTTTACTGGCACCAGCAGACCCCCGGCGAAGGGCACCTGATGGACAGCTGCTGGGAGCCTGGGGACTGTTTCTCCATTCTTCTGACTGCCATACTCAGCCCCTGTACCCCCAGACCCTCTTATGTCCAGTGCCAAAGCAAAAAGGGGTCCCTTGGCTTGCCCCCAGCAGTTGCAAAGCCTCTGTGATTACTCTTACCATTAAGGAAAAAAGAAGTGATTGGAAGTATTTGGTCGGCACACAAAGGCACGCCAGGACAGGAGTGCCCGTTTATGTACTAAATGGCTCAGATGCTGTGAGTGAGACATCACTCAGTGCAGCTCAGAAATAGTTAAAACAACCCGGTACTAAGGAGCTGAGAAGGCCTGTGTACCTTACCAGGATCCCTGCCACCTCCTGCAGCTCACAGACTGCCTTGCTTAGTCTCTGGAAGAGGGGTTCTCCACCACTGGCTTTGGAGTGCTTGTCCCTTCCGCAGGATCTGCGTGGCATCGCAACTGGAGGGTGTTGCCAAAGGGGCACCCACTCCTGTCCCTTCACTGAGCCTCCCAACTGACCCCTGCCTCACCTATCTTCTGCAAGAAGGCAGAGTGGAAATACCAAATAAAGGAAAATGCAGCGTGCCGGGTCTCCAGGCTTTTGGCCCCAGCGACAGGGTTGGCAGAGACATTTTGTGCGGAGGAGGGTGGGCTTGTGGATCACAGCCACTCGTCTGAATACTTCCAGTCCAGCCAGCTTCTCAGACCGGGAGCGTTAGGCCTGGTGGAGCCGGGAAGCTGGGAGTGGGGCCTCCTGCCTGATCCCACTGCTGGACCCCAAGTGACCCGACCTCTGTTGGGTCTTGGTCTGTCTGAACTGACACCACACCTGACCAGGTTCAAGTGGCAGAAAACAATTCAATTCTTCTGAATGGCACAGCCATTGAATGGTGAGCCCACCCACCCTCTCACACAGAGCCATTTAGGCCCCCCAGACATCTCATTTACAGACGCCTCCATAGACTCTACCCACCTAGCTAGACCCCATGGCCCAGCCCAGCCTTATCTTTTCTGCAGCAACTATAAAGGAGTGGACGGGCTTCAGAAATGCTACTTCATTATCTGTCCCTTTAAAGTTCTTACTCTCCCATCTACAACCCCAGTGCAGAGATGGCAGGAAGGGCATGAACCAAACTGGCAGACCCACTTCCACCCTCCACCCTGGACAGAATCACCCCTACGTGTCAGGACCGGGAGAGGAAGAAGAGACAAATATAAAAGCAACTGTCCTGTCCAGACTCCCTCAACCTCCCTGACGTTTTAAATATTATTTGCCTTCATGAGGAACTGACTCTAAGTGACTTTTTGGAGATCTATTGGTCTCATGTCCAGGGAGAAAGTCCGAACCTTACCCCTTCTGCCCTTTCTGTGGCTGATGTCCCTGGGAATGCTTTCCAGGAAGCTGTGGCTTTCTCCCCCACCTCGGGGTGCTCCTGGAAGCCAAGGCACCTCTGACTACCAGCGCCTGGGGTGGGGGTGCCCAATGCCACCACATCTGGGTTCTAACTTTATCTTAGAGGGAACAGCTGTTTCCTTAATTATATGCAAAGACAATGAGCCCAGACACACTTGTAAGCAGAGGAAAATAAACACAAAATTGACACGCTGGACGCTGCAGCCACCTTCAGGAGAAGGGTGCTGGACAAACGGGTTACTTTCCCTAATCCTCTGCCCCCTGGCAGGGAAAGCATGTGCTGACCCTTCCCAGGCATTCCCACCCGCTCTTATTTCTCTGTCCCCCTTTCCTTTGCATCTCTAGTGCTGCTAGGTCTTTCCTCCAAACAAGGACACCCATGCACTCACACACTACACTCGCCCAAGGTCACTGCAGAAAGCCACAGATTTCCAGAGACCAGAAAGAACAATACGACCGGATTCTAGTTCACTTTCTTCCAGGGGCAGTTGTCCCTTTGGAGAGGAGACCTCCTCCTAATTCTCTCCACGTGGAGCAGGGAGAGGGCGTGCAGATTTAAGGAAGAGCGCGATATTCACTGACCTGGGCAGCTCGCTCCTGAGGGCCAGCTGGTTTTTATTTTTTCCTGGCTCGCTGGAGAGCTGAAGGCAGAAATGACAGGCAGAGTCCGCCACCGTTGCCGCCGCTGCCGCCCTCGCCGCTGGAACTGCTCACCGCATCTGAAGCGGGCTTCCAGCGCGAGGTAAAACCAGGGTGCTGTGCATCCTCCCAGGAGCCCCCTCCCCTCCGCCGGCCCCAGCTCACTGTAGAGAGCCGAGCTCTTCCGGGTTGCGAAGAGGAAAAGGGAGGGAGGGAAGAAGAAAGCGGGAGGGAATGAATTTCACCCCCTTTTGCAAACAGGCGAACCGCACATCAGGGGTGTGTGAACCAACAGAGTTGGGGGGGTGTGGGGACTGAAGGCCTGAAATGTGACCTGCCCCTGGCGCCTACACAGCCCACTGTCTACTGGCAGCGTTGGAATTAACACTATAAATGTCATCAGAAGTGTTGACTGGGTCATTACCATAGACCTGAATGCATTTTCTTCCCACTTTTGGAAGCAGTGGTGAACTGGAGGAGCAGCTGGGGGTGCAGCCACTGGCAACCACTCACAGGGGCTTTCTCTCTGCCGCTGTTCCTTCTGTTTCTATGTTGACACCTCCTAAAAGCTGCACTCTGCCCCATCTCTCTCCAGCCAAGCTGGCCAGTGCAAGTTGGGAGGCACAGCACGGCCCTTGGGCCTTGACCTGGCTTGCTGCTGCCCACTTGTCCTCCCCGGAGTCAGATTTCATATATTCAGGGTTTGGGTGGGAGCAATACTAGGGCCCCCATACTTTTTCAGACTTCTAGGGAAAACCTATTTTCTAGGAGAGTGAGACGGGGCAGCAGGAATCAGAAGCAGTTCTGGGGATAAAATGTCTAAAGGAAAATGATCCTACTAGGTTACCCGCCTGGAGCCAGGGCACTCCAGCCCTCCCCTGGGCCATCCCTGGCCCTGCTGGTGAGGCGATCACAATAATCCAGGGAGAGTCTGTCATGAATAAATTTCGGCAAGAGTAAAATGAAACTCCATAAACATTGGGGTAGAAAGGTCAGGGTGCATTTGTTTTGACAGGTAGAGTTTTCCCTTCACAATATTTATATAATAAGAATACAGAGACTGACTTTAAAAATAAATAAATCTTTGGGGAGAAATAAAACAAAATGTGTCCATGGCTGGGCTGGGAAGTCAAGAAGTTTCTCGTGCTCTAACCGGTTGTGTAGGAAGGAGGTGCCCAGTTCGTGGGGGTGAAGTGTTTGGGGGTGGCCATTCTGAGGAGGAAGGAATCGGTCAGCAGAGTCAGGAGATGGTGTGGGTGGAGGTGAGGGCGAAGGCGAGGGGGCAGCCCGCGGAGGGCCACCGGGTGTGGCTGAGAGTGGACGGCAGGATGCAGAGAGCGATGCCAGGCCAGAGGGCATCTGGCGCGGAGGCCGCAGCTCTGCGCCACGAGCGTTACAGCCCCAGGGGCTGGGCACGAGATCAGCCCTCACCAGGCCACCTAACCCGAAGCCAACCTGCCCTGGGACGCAACAACTGCAGGTCTGCCCAGCGGCGTGCTCCTCGGCTGCGCACCCTCGGGGAGGGCTTTAAGCCCAGAATGGGGGGAGATGAACGCAACACGTGCCAGCCTGGCCTGGAGAGGATCGGGCCTCTCAGTCCTCTAGGGAGCCCCAAAGTCCGCCCCGCGTCGCAAACGCGGCCCCTCCTCCACCTTCCGGCCCTGTCCCTCCCGCCTTCCGCCACTAAGTGGCAGAGCCACGTTGTCTAGTGCGTTTCGAGGACTCGAGAGAAGGCCACTCTTTTGACAGCTAGCTCCCAACCTGTTGCCCTGACGCACCTGGGGGCTGCCTGGGCTGTGCCAGGAAGGCTGCCGCTGGCATCCCAGATCCCCACACGCGCCGCCTTCCGTGGGGACTAGGACAGGGCCCAGAGGAGGAGGCATTTGGCACCCAGGCGGCGACAACTGTCTCCTTGACCTGGGCGTTAGCTTCGCCCGAACTCGCCGCCCACTAGGCCAGAGGGGCAGTTTGCGTCTTTCAGCTGCCTTCTTCCTCCTCTTGGTCCCAGCGAGTCGCCCATTCTCCCAGCTCTCCTCCCTCCCGCCACCCCAGGCTGGCCTCCACCAGGAAAGCTCTTTTCCCTTAGAGCCTAGAAGCCGCGGCCGCACCCTCCAAGACCCCAGGGAGCCTTTCTCATTCTCCTTCCCTCCCGCCGGCCCCCAGTCTCCTGCGAGCCGGCGACACTCCCTCCGCCCGGTTCCCGTCCGTCTGGCGGCCTCGCTCCTGTTGCTTTTCTGCTGACGCGGGCACTTGCTGGTCTCGGGTCTAAAGTGACTCCTTGGTGAAGGGTTGAGATATCTGATCGCGTACACACCGCCCCCCACATCGCCCCAATTCTACCTTTGCAAGAAATGGCTTGATTGAAGGAAACGTGGCTGCTAGAGAGGTTCAGGCTCTAAAAACAAAATGCAAGGGACTTGACGAAAATGCAACCGTTTTCCAATTTAATGGCCAGACAGGAGCAAGATTCAGCCAGTCGGACATTTCTTGATATCTTGAAGGGCTTGGGGGGCTGGCGGGGTGGAAATCCTACTAATCAGGGCGAATTATTCCAGGAGAGTTAAGGCACATTTGGGAGTGAAGAGAGAGAGGGTGAAGAAAGAGAATTCACTCTTGAGGAGGAAGCAAAGTGAGGCAGACACTCCTGGTCCTCAGGTGGACTTCCTGGGCAGAAAGGCTGAGCCTATTCCTGAGGAGGGGACGTCAGCCTCCTCCAAAGATACCGCTTTAATGAAGCTTCAAGTCACTTTCTGCATTTTAAAAGCCACCACTCTGGCTCCCTGATTCAGGTCTGAGCTGGTAGAGGGCTGAGAGAGAGAGAACAGCATTCTGTTATTCAGGGACCACTGTCTACCTGTCAGGCACTGAGGGACAAGGGAGCTGGGAGCCCCGTTGCTCAGAGCCTGTGCCAGCCTACTGTCTGAGGGGACGGGCAGCTGTATTCTGAAGATTTTAGGACTCTCTCCAGTGAACCTTTGTGTTGGGTGTTCCAGCCCAAAGCACAGACCCACCCGTGGCCATGTAGACACCAGATACCTAGTGCTGGTCACCTCTTACCCTGCACCTGTGTCCACGTCCCCTGCTTCCATCCTCCCTGACTCCATTTCCCCTGTGGAAAAGCTGCACAAGGCTGTACCAGGCTGTACCGGCTGTGCCAGCCTTCCCGGTACAGCCTGGTACAGCCTGTTAACCCCTTATCCCTGGGCAGCATTCATCAGATGTGGATTCAGAGCTGGACTGAGAATCCTGGGCCTGGAGACACACCTTCTCTTTGGGACTCTTCTGGAGGCAGATGTCTCATCCTAACTGGCACCGGCATCAGCCACTTTAAATCCCGTGGTGCCGTTGAGCAAGTTTTCCGAGACCACCTTTCTACAAGCCAAGGCATTTGATTGGATTTTAAAAATAAAGGGAAGTCTCTGGGCATGTGGAGGTGGAAGATGGATCAGTAAATGACTAATCGTAATAGAACACTGTGTCCAGATCTCTGCGATGGCCACATAGATATGAAGTTCACCTGTTGGACGAAGAAAAAGAAGACCCCGTGGGAAGTAATCAGTGGCAGAATCTCCAATCTTTCTGAGTGTGTGGCCACTTAGAGTTGCTCTGTATAGGGTGGGTGGCGGGGAACCCACACATTTATTCTTTCAGGTTTCCAATATTCTATTTCTGTTCCCTAAAACATAGGTAATTTTTTTCTTTCTGCCCATCAGGCACTGGCATCACTACCCTTTTCAGTTTTTCCAGTTTCCTATGTATACCTACAGATTGATTTAGTTCTTTGAAGTGTACACCCTGCCATATGGAAACACACACTCAATGTTAGCCTAGTTTTAAAAGTTCTAATCTTTCAATCCCGCTCATTGAGATTTATTATAAATGGAGGGTAGGGAGGGTGTCAGTGAGGTATCAGATGAGGACAACCCAGTTTTCTTCTTGTTCTTCTAAAAGAGTGTTTATTAGACTCAACTTTCAGGGACAGTGTTTCCCTGGCAAAAAAAAAAAAAACCTGCAGCCAGGTTGGGGGCCAGTGGGCCCTGGGGGCCTTGGTGGTGTGGAACTGTGGAGCTGCTGAGGCAAGTTCCAGAAGCAACGACTTGAAATCTAAAAAAAAAAAAATCAGACCTATTTCACCCAGGCGCCCTAAATAAATAGCCCCGTTTGCAAATTCCTATCAATTATTACGTGATGGGAAAAAATCCTATCTGAAAATAAAGCACGTGGATGTGGAGAATTTTAATTAAATCTTACTGTGGATATAATAACATGGAAGTGATTTTTCATTCGGCGCTTGCCTGCTCACCAGTGTTTTATGGCGTTTTCTTGCCTCTGACTTTATTTTAAAATATTAGACGAGGTGGAGAATTATAAACGACTCTTTCCTTATCTGCGCTGCTCACATATCCAGGATCAGAGGAGCTGATTAAGAAAGAAGTCGGAGGCAACGTTGGATTCATAATGATTTGGAATAATGAATCCTTATCTCTGCTTTCCAGATTATCTGCCTTTCAGCTCCCAATGTTTTGTTACATGGGATAATTTATTGCATCTAATACATCACAATGAATCTGATGGTAGAAAGTGATGGCCAATGTTGTGAAAAGGGGGCCCTTATTTTTTATCCCGGGGCAGTGAAACTGCTTTTTGCAGTTTTTAATTGGGAAAATATAAGGTAGATCTGATAAAAAAAAAAAAAAAGAGCTGGGTATAATCTTGCCTGCTCCTGCTATACCACTCTGCTCTTTAATTAGTGTGTCAATTTCAGGCTGAAATTAACAAGATCGACCTGAAACTAGCGCTTAGTTTCTCCCCAATGTGGAGATCCTAATTTTTAACATGATTTATTTTTATGAAAAAGGAGATAATTAATCATAAACATTGACTAAAGCACAAGGCCAAGTTAAGATAAAATGCCATTTGCATCTTTATATAGAAAGATACCAATAATGTTAATTTTTCTGAGAGTTTCTCTCTGCTCCCCGCCCCCAGCTCTCACCCCCATACAACTCCTGCCCTAACTAATGGCTGCCCCCTCCAGCCCCATTCTAGTGAACAAGAAGAAAAATCAATTCCAGGTTCCTCTCCAAATTTAATACTCTCTTTTATAAAAGTATAGACACATATATACTGAGCTCCCTTGGCTTCTGCTAACATATGCCATGCATAGGGTTCCTTGTTTTAAAGCACAGGGTGTGGGGGTTCTTTCCACACATCTCCCACCCTACCTGAGCTCATCAACCTCCCCTCCGCTTCAGAGTTTGAGAGGAGAGGACACACATCTCATTTAATGGTTAATTAGTTCCAATAATTGGCATTTTTTTTTTGTCTCTTTTGTCTTTGGCCCTAACACCACAGGAACAAAAGCCATCTAAACGCAACAGGCTTTCCTTACTGCCTCTTACAGGACAGATTTCAGAAACCCAGGCTATACCGGAGTCCCCCCCAATGGCTCACGGCACTAGCAACATCCCGGCTTCTGGAAGCAGAAGGGGCAGGAGTCATTGGTAATTTGTTCTTTAAGCTTTTTGTGCCTGTTGATTACTTTCTGGTTGCTTGGATTAAACAATCGTTGCAAATATTCAAACCAGTGAGAGGAGATTCATACATATTCACTCTCCAATTGTTCCCCCTGACGTCAGATCATAATTTCCTGGTAATTGGATGGCTTGCACCCGAATAATGCTAGGTTGAAATTCTCCACCTTTCTCTAGGTTGCAGTAGATTTTGTACTGGGAGGTGGGAGGAGAACTTTTTTTGGAAAGAATTATTTTCTGTTCACTGTAGTTCATGCTTCCCTTTCACTTAAGAACATTTACTCTGAGGTGTGAGGACCTGGAGGTTATTTTCAGGAATTATAATCTCCTAGGCAGTTCTTGAGTAGACTGAAGACGTCGACATGGGTGGGTAAAGATAATGAAAGTGGGCTGGAGGTGGGGATGAGGTTCTGGGGCGCCCACGCCCCTGTGGCTCCCTCTGCTTAGATCTTCAGCAGCACCCCAGTGGGCTCATCTTCCCACCCTGTAACCTCCTCTACTGGGTTACCCAAGGTTTCCACCCACCGTGGGTACAAGTCTCAATTTCTGAGCATGTCCCACATTCTTAAGAAGAATAGGCAACCAAATAATCATAGTTTTGTTTTCTTAAAAGAGAAGCTTGAATCTTGAGAATGCAGCTATTTCAGGTTTTAGATGGTGGGAGAGGAAAGCAATCTGATTTTCTGGGGTGTTTTCTCTATCTGTCACTCGAGGGGACCTCAGACCTGGAGTTCCAGCCCTGTGTTCACACTGCCCTACCTCTCTCTCTCTCCTCTCCCTGTTCCTTCCTTCCTCTCTTCCTCCTCTTTATGACACATCACTCCAAGAATTTCAAGTATCAATTATAAGTAATATTAATTTCTGGGCCCCAACCAGCGGAGTGCGGATGATCTGATAGGCGTATACAAATGGCGCATCCCTAGATGAAACAAACCAGTGGAACCTACTGGGCCGTTTCCCATGCCCAGATGAACATTCAATTTTCCGGCATTATCTCCACACTTAAACTCGCTTTCTCCATTTCTGTGCCAAGATAAATTTGCATAATATTTGCAGCTGTAATTAGCTGATGAGCATCTTTCAGCCTCCCCCTTTTGTTTCCCCCAGCATTTGGTCTCCCATTGATGCCACGTTTGATCTTTAATATCACAGGATTCCCGATAGAGGATTGCATATCTTATCTTCCCGGCTCCAAAATCTTTTAAGAAGGAGAGAGAAAGGGAGAGAGGGAGCTTGGGGGGAAGCGTGAGTGAGGGAAACGCAGCTTCCACTAATCAGAGTTTGAAAAGGTTACAAGAAGGTGTGGGGAGGGACAGAATGAAGAAGATAAATGGGGACTGTGGGTGGAATGGGTGGGGAGAGGCGGCAGCGGCCTCTCGGATGGGAGCCTGGGGTAGGAGGGTTGTTACCCAGAGGAAGAGCGGGAGTGGGCTGGGAGAGCTTGGCACCAGGAGCCCGAGGGTGGGCTGGCAGGGGAGTGGGGCTGTGCTTGGTCGCTTGGGGGCCTTCCTCCCTTCCCAGAGCTTCAGTCCCATGTTCTGAGTAAGATGTCTCTGTGTTTGCTCCCCTTAAGCAGAAACTGGAACTTTTGAGACCAGATGACTCTCTTATCTGCCCATCTGTTTGTCTCTGGTTAATAGAGAGCACAGCACTCCTGAATTACTAATATGCTATGGACACATCATTCTCTGCAGCCCAGTTTAAAAAGAAAGAAAGACAGATCAGAGAGACGAAACAGAAAGAAAGAGAGAAAAAAAAAAAGATTCAAGGAACTCAGAAGAGGAGGCAGTTGAGTCGGGGAGAGGAACAGTGCCCCTTCCAGAAGTGGAGAGAAGCCGAAGCCTTTCCCGGCCTCCTCCTGGTCGTGGTTGTTAACGTTGCTCTTTTTGTCCAAATCGGGAGTTTTCTGACTTGGGAAGCGTCGGGGCAGGAGGGAAGGCGGATTAGAGGAGCCAGGGGTTGGATCAGTACTTGTGGGAATCCGTAAGGGAGCGAGGGAGAAAGGAAAGAGGGACAGGAGGGGAAGAGAAGACAGCGAGCGTCGATTTCATGCCAATCACTGGGACAAACAGCCAACATTTAACGTTTACACCCGCACTGGCGGCGCCCTGGCGCTCCGCGGACCGGAGCCGGGCTAAAATGTCCCGAAAGCCTTTGGAGAAAACGAGTTTCCAGCTATCAGGTTCTCCCCGTCTCCCCCCTTTGGTGAGGCTTCGGTTTCAGGCTGGACTTGTCCAGTGTCTGCGTTACCGCTGCGAGCGCCTCAGTGAGTGTCAAGGAGGCAAATATCGAATGGCGCCGGGGTCAAGGCGATTTAGTTAACCATTGGGGCCTCGGGACCTGAAACCTGCGTGGGGCTCGCGGGGGCGGGGAGGCGGCGGAGGGAGGCCGGGCGAATAAATGAACGAACGAATGAATGAGGCGGTGGAGGGAAGGCCGGGGACGCGGGCTGAGCTGGGAGCCAGCCCCCTGCCGCGCCCCGCCGCTCTCACGACTCCCGGCCCTCGCTCCAAAGTTAAGGGCCCTTAAAACTTTTTTTTTTCCCG
The DNA here is from genome assembly GCA_963574575.1 of Galagoides demidoff. Taxonomy (NCBI): domain Eukaryota; kingdom Metazoa; phylum Chordata; class Mammalia; order Primates; family Galagidae; genus Galagoides; species Galagoides demidoff. The sequence goes on along the minus strand of CAUYQV010083617.1, from coordinate 36,840 downwards.
CCTTTGAGATAGGGCCACTTTTCTAAATCGACGTTCAGAGACTTGGGCGCTGATCTTGTCCCTGGCGAGACCAACGTGAGGCTTTACTGACTGCACTAGCTCCAGGCCTCAGTTTCCCCACCTGCTAATCGAGAGTGGGGTGGGCGAGATGAAGGGAACTTCTGTTGGGAACAAGAGCAAGACGTGGGCCTGGGGAGGAGCACAGGGAGAGGCTGTGTGCTGGGCTCTGCCACCCCGACCCACGGCGCTGGCCCCTGGTGCATCCCAGCCTGACCACAGCACCCCTCACCGGGAGCCCTACTATGTGGCTTCACCCAGATCCCAGCGCTGCAGAGCCGGGAGCCCCGCGATGATCTGGGGTCACCACCCAGGGAGGTCCAGCTTCCCCAGTTACAGCACAGCCAGCACGGAGTGTCCCATGTCTGTCAGGGAGTTCCGAAAGAGAACACGCTTTCCTTGGCTGGGAGGAGGGTGGCGACATTCTCTCTTTAGGGGAAGGAGCCGGCTGAGTCTGATTTGAAAATTTCTGTTCAAGTGCCCGGAGCGGAAGTCCAAGCACACGCAGCCCCGGGCGGAGCGCGCGTTGCTGGGAATCGGTCACCCAGAGCCGCTCCCTCCCGCGCCGCGGGGGCTCTTTCTTCGTTGTCGAGCCCCTCTGTGTCACGTGTGCAGGATCTGCGTGCTATGGCGGTGTGTTCGTGCTGGGGGGGGGGTCGTATATCTTGGGGGAGGGGCGTGCACCGGCGTCCCTTTATGTCCCCAACACTGAGGGAAAATTGAGCCCAGGCATGAAGTGGCCACGCTGTCCTCCCGGCCCGGACCCGGGTCCGCGCCCGCCGCCCTCACCCCATCCCCCACCAGGGGCAGCTCCGGCTCGCCCAAGGCCAAGCACCAGGCTAGGGCCTCGAAGTCCTTTGGGGGACATGAGCAGCAGAATGGGGGTCCATACGGGAGGGACAACAAGGAGGGGACCTCGAGGGGTGCAAAGTGAGCGCCCAGACGTGCAGGGATGGGGTGGGGCGCCTGTCTTCTTAAATGACGCTCCTTTTGTGATCTTCTCCCTTCCTCAGTGTAATTCTCAATGATGGCCATGAAGAATAGTCGTGATGATATTTGCCCCTTCTTTCTAGAGAGAGAGAGAGAGAGAGAACACACCCAACTCCACTGCGTTAGGGTTCCGGAGAAATTCTCAAATAGAGCAGTGTAATTTCTCAGTTGATTTTGATTGACATACTGTCCCTGGGATCATGTGTTAATCCCTTCTTCACTCAAGCCTTTTCATAACTCATTTCTCTCTTGCTAGATGGGGACTCTGATGGTTACCGAGGCAACGATGATAGCACTAAGCTATTTCCCTCTCTGCAAGGAGACCATTATTCCGCATGCATAGGCCATTTGCAACAGAGGTCGTCACAAAGTCATCCACAACACAGCACACGTTTATTAAACTTTTATTCTCTTTTTTCCCCCAACACAGAAACTAGTTTGCACTTGTACAGGGAGGTATCTGTTGTCCTGCTGTGTGTTGGCATTGCCTGCCCTGAGTGTGAGGGTCCCCACGTGGACACTCACACATAGCAGGCGCCTGCACCACTGCCCCTGCACCTGGCTGTGGTCTTTCCACTGTCCCATCCGCCCGTCGGGTCGTCTCAACCACCTTTTGGACCTTCATGATAAGAATAGGCGGTGACAACATCTAGAGGCAAGGGGTAACCTGGCTGCCCGGGCGCCGCCTCTCCTAGGCATTCTTGGTTAAGGCAGGCTCCTTCTTGGAGTACCTTCGGAAATAAAGCCGCCTTTTGTCCCACTTTCTGGGACACCTCCTCCCCCTCCCACCTCTTTCTCTTTTCCCCTCCTTGGGATCCCCTGACCAGTCAGTGGCGCCACTTGGCTGCGCTGGCCGCCCTGGCTCTGCAGAAAGCCACCTGCCGGGAGAGTGCACGGGTCTTAGGTTTCCTCCTCTGGTTTGGCCGGGAAAAGGGGCCTGCTGGCGGTGTGGGTTCGTGGGAAACGATGGATCTGGTACCAGCCTTCTCTGCAGAGAGGCCGGGATGGTGGGTGGGGCACACAGAAGAACCAGGACATCTAAAGACAGTCAACCAGCATGGTCCCACGAGAGCAGCAAACCTTAATGCAAATGTGGCCAGCAGAGTTCTCTGCCCAGCCTGCAAGGCCACCAAAACCAAAAGGGCAGTTATGGAGCCCACCATGGACCAAGACTTCTATTTCCTCTTAGTTTTACCCAAATCCTCCCTCCCTTTTCTTTACTTGGACAAGGAAGGCCCTGCTGGCATCACCCCCCAACCCCCAGGATGGCCTTGGAGGGTTGCTGAGCTCCCTCCCAGGGCCACCAGTAATGTGTCCCAAAGGACCCTCTCAGACCACTGTGGACACTAGCAAGCCAGGACCAGGCCTCCAAGCTGGTTGGCACTTGGCAGATACTGGTGGGGACCATTGCTAGCCAGGGCCAGACATGTGTCAGGGTGAAGCTCAGGAAGCAAGTGGAAGGGCCTCTAAGGGATCCAGGGGTCAACCTCTCCTGAAGCCCACAAGCGCTGGGTCACTGGGGCCATAGTGACCTTGCAGGCACAGGTGGAGGGGATGTTGTGTGCACCCTGCAATCCATCCCCATCTTTCCTGGAGAGCACGGCAGGGACATTGCCTGCGAGAGATGAGTCCCCAAAGTCCCCTTAGCTGCACCCCCACCCCAGAGACAGTAAGCTTGTGTCTAGAGAGCCCCAGGGCCCAGGCAGGGTAGGACACGGAGGAGAGCTGGGTGTGGCTGGCTGTCCTGCGGGGTATTGCTGGCTAGCCCAGCTTTTTAAAAAGAAGAGTCCAAGTGCCCACCCTAAGTGCAGCCCCCTTCCCCTGGCTGGAATTGAAGGGGAAGGAGGCAGAAGGAGTTCCAGTCTCCTCCCACCCCTTCTGCTGTGAGGGCTCAGAGTTAAAGACACATTGAGTTCCTGGATGTTGACCCTGCCTTGGACAGAGGGGGCTGGAGACCTGGGTCTGGGTGATTGACTCTTGGAGAAAGCCACAGATCTAGGAGGATGTCCATTGCCCTTCCTGTGCTACGGGCTGGACCAGAGGGTGCAGGTGAGTGGAGGTGAAAGGGCAGTGGTGGGACTCTGGGGACCTGGGGTCTCCCCTGAGGCCTGACCACTCTGCCTCTGCTTTGTTTTAAAGGATCACATGCCCCACAGCCCAGCTCCAAATCGAGTTACCATCTCTGGGGAAACCAGTCTGATGGAAATTTCATCCTACAACCAGGCTGCCCACATTGCGGGAAGCTGAGGCACTGGCAGCAAAGGCTCCAATCATATTATTATAGAGTAACGGTAACTGCATCCATCATAGACTAAATAGATTACTAGCCTCATATCACTGAATACTTGGAACAGCCTAAAAGAAAAGCCCTTTTCTAGAGGTGGCATAGTTTGAACAGGACACCAGCTCTTGTCACCACCCCTTGGATGTCCTGCCTTCCTTGCTTCAGGTCTTGGTATAAACTGAGGTGTGTCAACAGAATGAAGGTATTTATACTTATCCAGAATCATTCTTTCCTGCATCACTGTATCCCCCTGGTGGGCATCCTGCTAAGCCCTGAGACTACGAAGTAGGACACTTCCTCTGTCCTCAAGATGACCACAGGTATAGTGGGGAGGAAGACAAGCAAGTAGATCATTCTCGATGTGCAGAGTGTGGCCTGGTGGAGCGTGGGCCCAAGGGAGAGCTCCAAGCATTCTACAGAAGGGACACTCAGAGGAGCAGCCTCAGCAGGAGATAAGAAGTTACAGATTCCAGGTGCGATTTCGTCTAGGTGACCTGTGTCTCCTCTTCCCTCATCCACACACCTAGAGTAAAAGTTCTGCCTCGACATTTGTGAAATAAGTAAACAGTAACATTGCTTTTACACGATGCTTAGGAAAAAGTGACATTTGCACAAAGGCTGGTGTTTTTCTCTGTGTTTCCTGATTGCTTCATGGGTCCTTGGTCCTACTGGGTTGTGCAAGTGTGTAGAGAACATCTCTGTCCATTGCCTTTGTTTCTAAGTCATGACTTCACCTGGACCAAATGCACTCTGACACTTTACTGTATCAGAGATGAAGCCCAGAAGGTAGGCAGGGCCACCACCTAGGAAACCACACTGCCATTGTCTGTCCAAGATGGGAGAAAGGAAAGAGAGCTGAGCGCTCATGAATATATGGCAGGTACCTCCACACCCTCCCGCTAATTGATGGGCTCTCTATATATCATCCTAGATAAAGGGCCACTGTAGTAAGTGCTGATGTTTAGAACATCCTGATAGGGCTTTGTTAACAAGAAGATAACAGGAGAGCAAGATATGTTTGTTTAGCTGCCTATAGATAAACCCAATAGGTCTTTGTTAACTTTTCATGACTGATGGCGACCACTGGCCATGATAAATAATCCTGGAATGGGGAACTTTATTTAAAGGCCTAGAAATGGGGCCTTTATGCTCAGCTCTTCTGAACGCAGAGGAAGTGTTTTCTGAATGTGACTCTGCATATGTCCTAGAATATCACCATCTGGTTTTCTCTTAATAATTTTAAATCACCAGCTTAACCTCTCAACCACATTGACCCTGGAAACCTATTCGGGGCATGTTATGTTCTGATCACTCAGAAATTGAGCAAGTTGAGGACCTGGAGTTTACAAACAAGTCTTCAAAGGCTAGGCAGAACCTTGAGAAATCAAGGCAAATGCTTTTTCTAGCAACTAGAAACAGGTAAAAAAAAAATATGCTTTTCAATAATTATGAAGCATATGGTAGCTAGAGATTCTTGTCTCTGCAACATGTTGCAAGTTGCAACATCTTAACAAAACTTGGATTTTGATTGCTGAGTAAGGATTTATTTTGAAAAGCTGAAGAGGTAAGTTTTTGTTTTGTTTTGTTTTGTTTTGTTTTTAACCAGTGTTAAATGATGTCTACTGAGACACATCGTTCCTTTAACAAGATAGAGTGGCCGCAGAGTAATGCTATGCCCAGAACCACCCAAAATGAAAGCCTCAAGGCACAGGGGAGCTAGCTGTTTCATAAATCCAGTTGCAAAGAGCAAACTTTTGTGCTGTTGAAAAAAGTATCACTACGGTGTTAATCTTTAATGCCATCTTTTAAAAGAAGGCAATCATTTTTACTAAAAACATCATTTGAATTTTATCTTTGCTAAAACACTTGGGAGGTGGGAGGGGTTTGACCCGACCTTATAATCTTTCTGAACCTGCAGACTAATCAATTTTGATGGAAAAAAGTGATACTGGGCCTCTGAAGTGAGCCAGATTTGCCACCCATAAATGGAGGTCCTGTGTGAAATGGTGTTTGAGTTAATAAAAAGAATATTAAAAGGAATTCATTTTTAATGTGGAATATTTACTATTCCCCAAAGTTGCAGGTTAAATACGTCCTAGAGTACTAGGGAAGGTGTGCGTGCCCGTGTGTATGTAAAATGTGTCACCAGTCAGAAGGAGCAATTGTAATTCAGCCCCCCTTTCAGTTCTAAGAGAAACCCCCCCCCCCTTGGAGTCACTCTACGGGGCATTGGGTTTGACGTCCTAGACTCCCTGGAACCACAAGTTCACATCCCAGAGGGGTTGGGCCCAGCCCTTCCTCCTTCCTAGGCAATAAATAGCATGGAAACCAGGTTATCTCTGTGGCCAACTTTCAGGAAAGACCTTGAAAACAGAGACCAGGGTGGACCTGAGCGATCACGTGGTGCTCCCCTGACAGTGGGGGTGTGGGGCAGGGGCGGCTGAAACTACTGGGGCCAGCCGCAACTGAACGCCACGCTGATCCCAGGAGATACTCCGGCTCGGGTTTTTAATCGCCGTCCATTTAGAAGCCTGCGATAGACTGTGAGGGGCGAGGGGAGCCGGCTCCTCTTACCTTGTGGAAAGCTGTTGGGTGGCTCCATCAGATTAGACGTGCGGGGTAGGAGATTCTGAATGTTTACTTTCATGTTGGGCACTCTGGAGGCAAGAGCGCCTTCGCGTCTTAGCCCTCCAGCTTTGTATTCCTGATTCCTGTGGGCTGTTTTGGGTCCACATTTTTGTTTTTGGCTGGAGGAGCTGGTGCCCTCACCTAAATCTAATCAACTGCTGAAATTCCAGCAGGGCTTTTTTTTTCAAGACAGAGTCTCACTCTGTCACCCTGGCTAGAGTGCTGTCGCATCATAGCTCACAGCAGCGTCAAACTTTTGGGCTTGAGCAAGCTTCCTACGGCCTCCTGAGTAGCGGGGACAGTAGCCCACCTGCACACCCAGCTAGCTTTTCTATATTTATTTATTTCTGAGCCCAAGTGATCCTCTTGTCTCGGCTTCCCAGAGTGCTGGCATTACAGGTGTGAGCCGCCAACCCCGGCCCACTCAGACATGGCTTTCTGAAGACTGTGCTGCTGTTTTACTGCACGAGGAACAGTTTCCGCTCGCCTCTGCTCACACTTTGTCTAATGTTGACATTGCCCCATTTACTAAAAGATCGACTTTTCTTGTGTGTGTGTGTGGGGGGGGGGGGAATGGGATAACGCCGGGGAAGACAAGCGAAGGTGTCAGTGTGAAGCTTTGTTTTTGTGCTGCTGCTGTCATCACACCTGAGCCAGGACTAGAAGAGGGAGGAGAAGAGCTCGCCTAGGTCTTTCCTGAGTTTTGCTCCAAAGCTTTTATTCTTCCTCTGTTTGAACACTAAAGAAACATGATGAAGAACTTAATGAAAAAATATGAGCCTGCAAACTCTTATCAACCATCCTCTTGTTCCCACTTCGTGTTTGTAAACTACATAATTGCCAAAACTATACACAAATATATATGCACAAAGTGTTACAAGCCGTATACAATGTACCCTGCACCTGCGTGTGAAGTCTCCACTGTGAATCTCTGTACACAAACTTAGATACATTTTCTGGAGACAGTGGGTGAGCATCAACCATCAGCTTGGGGTCATCCCAGTCGCTTGGGGAAGGAAATGAATAACCTCCCTGACATAAATACCATCTTTTGAATGCAGTCAATTTCTGCTGCATTAAATTACTATATTGCCTGTGCATTAAATTACTGTGTCGTCTGTGATGACAAATTAAAAAGGTGGGGCGAGCTTTGTTCTAAGAGTCCGGTCCTTTGAAGCTCTCGAGCAGGTTTTGGTATTTTGTGATCTAGAAGCAGCTTTCTCTTGTTTTTCATGATTTGAAACAAGTAGCTGGGACTATAGGCACACGCCACAATGCCTGGCTATCTTTTGGTGGTAGTTGTTATTGCAGGCCTGGGATGAGTTTGAACCTGCCAGCTCCAGGGTATGTGGCTGGCGCCCTGGCCACTGAGCTACAGGCACCGAGCTTTCATTTAGTGTTGATGATTTGTAAAAAAAAAATTTTTTTTTGAGGCAGAGCCTCAAGCTGTCACCCTGGGTAGAGTGCCATGGCATCACATCTCATAGCAACCTCCAACTCCCTGGGCTCAAGCGAGTCTCCTGCCTCCGCCTCCCAAGTAGCTGGGACCACAGGCGCCCTGCACAACGCCCGGCCAGTTTTTGGTTGCGGCCATCATTGTTCTTTGGCCGGCCCGGGCTGGGGATTCGAACACACCGCCTTAGGTGTACATGGCTGGCGCCTTAGCCGCTTGAGCCACAGGCGCCAAGCCTGTAAAAAAAAGTGTTTTTTTTTAAATAACTAGCCATTCATGAAAAGGAGCAGATGTTAGGGGAGAAGGCTGTGTGGCCTCCTGGGTGCTGGACCACATGGAAGCAGTTCCGATGTCCACAGATTCAGGGTCTGTGTACAGACCTGTGTACGTGAACAAGTGCATCCCATGTTCATAGTGATTGTTACATTAACAAAGCTGAACACCGTTTCTAAAATTTCATAGCACTGACAGCCGGTATGTTGTACACAGATGTAGACTCCTGGATACACAAAATAGGCATTTAAAGAAAAGTTGTTGCATGTAGTAACTGTCAAACTCTGTCTGTCTGCCTTCTCCTGTTTTATTTGTACAGCTCTGCCCTACCTCTGTGATTGAAGAGGCACGCCTGTGCACAGGAACTTCAGCAAACAACCTGCTCCCTCGGCAGCCCTCTGCCCCCCCCGACAGCCACTAGGAGCCATTTTTACAGCTGCAGAAATTCCCTTCTCCCGTTCCTTGCTCTTTCCAGGATGGCTCCCATGCCTACTTTTGTGTCTTCATTTTATTTCTTTTTCTTTGAGACAGAGTCTTACCATGTCACCCTCAGTAGATTACCCCAGCGGCACAGCGCACAGCAACCTCAAACTCTTGGGCTTAAGCAAATCTCTTGCCTCAGCCTCCCAAGTAGCTGGGACTATAGGCACACGCCACAATGCCTGGCTATCTTTTGGTGGTAGTTGTTATTGCAGGCCTGGGATGAGTTTGAACCTGCCAGCTCCAGTGTATGTGGCTGGCGCCCTGGCCACTGAGCTACAGGCACTGAGCCTTCATTTTATTTCTGTTATGACTTTAAGCCCATTCTTTATGATTTTGTTTTCATTTTTCACCTTTAAGAATATATTAATAGGCTCGGCACCTGTGGCTCAAGCAGCTAGGTGCCAGCCAGCCACATACACCTGAGCTGGCAGGTTCGAATTCAGCCCGCCTGCCAAACAACAATGATGGCTGCAACCAAAAAAAAAAAAAAATAGCTGGGCGTTGTGGTCCCAGCTACTTGGGAGACGGAGGCAGGAGACTTGCTTGAACCCAGGAGTTGGAGGTTGCTGTGAGCTATGATGCCACAGCACTCTGCCCAAGGAGACAGCTTGAGGCTCTGTCTCAAAAAAAAAAATAAGAATATATTAATAATAATCTACATATTTATGGGGTACTTGTGTTTGTTATATGCATAGAATATGTAACGATCAACATTTTTTCATGTTAATTCAGCCAAATTCACATTTAAAAACATTGGGTGGGGGCGGTGCCTGCAGCTCAGTGGGTAGGGCGCCAGCCACATATACCCAGGCTGGAGGGTTCGAACCTGGCCCCGGACAGCTTAACAACAATGATAACAACAACAATAGCTGACTTTGGGGTTGCTGTGAGCTGTGACGCTACAGCACTCTACCCAGGGCAACATAGTGAGAGTGTCTCAAAAAAAAAAATTGGGAGTAAGTAGTTTCTGTGGGTTCCATTTATACCACACATCTGTCTCTTCACCTCTCTGCCTCTTAAACAGAATTTACTTGTAAGAATTGAAATCTCAAATACATACTATTAGAGTTGCACAAGCACACAGATCTTATGGGACCTTTTAGTTTCTATTTGTTAGGGCCACAGCTGTTGGCAGAGTTGGGTCATGCAGTTACCCAGGAAGAGGGGCTGTGGCTGGGAGGGCCTACATGGAAGATTAAGATGACTGGAGGGAAGCAGCAAGGGTTAGCTGCATAAGTGGGTGTTCTAGAACTGCCCCACGCAATGTGGTGGCCACTAGTTAAAATAAGTTAGGCCAGGTGCAGTGGCTCATGCCTATAATCCTAGCACTCTGGGAGGCAGAGGCGGGTGGGTTGCTTGAGCTCAGGAGTTGGAGACCAGTCTGAGCAAGAGTGAGACCTTGTCTCTACTGAACATAGTAAAGCTAGCTGGGTGTTGTGGCAGGTGCCTGTAGTCCCAGCTATTCAGCAGGCTCAGGCAAAAGGATTGCTCAAGCCCAGGAATTTGAGGTTGCTGGGGGCTATGACACCACAGCACTCTAGCCAGGGTGACAGAGTGAGACTCTGTCTCAAAAAAACAGAAACAAAAACAAAATCAGATTCTCAGTTGTAGTAGCCACATTTCAAGTGCTTAAATGGTGGCATGTGGCAGCGGGTACTGTATTTGACAGTGTCATCACAGAAAGTTCTATTGGACAGCCCGAACATTTAAAGAACATAAATGTTTGTATATTGAACACATCCCTAAATATCTGTGCATGGAGGGGGACGGTGTCACACTCCGTAAACTGGTGCTTTCCTACCCTCACTGCATTTACAATGATCTGAGCCGTCCCTCCTCATGGGACGTGGAAGCTGGGTCCTTACTTTAGCTGAGGCATTTACTACTGGAAGTGGTCTACAGTGAGGATGCAGCCCTGGACCTGCGGGCACTTGCCGAGGGCCTCTTCCCTGTGACCTGCTGCATGTTGCCTTGCTGCGTCAGCCCTGGCCGAGCAATCCTGCTCATGGATGGGTTGTGAAGGTCTGGCTGGGTCCCACTGACCCCTCTGCTCTGTTTACCGCATGGCTGTGTCAACGCAGCAGGAAGCCGAAATTGGAAGGAGGCCTCTCTCGGGCTGTCTTCTATGTCAAATACCAAATCATCTGATGATAGAAACTACCTAACATCCTGTCCAACTTTTTTTTTTTTTTTTAGACAGTTTCACTTTGTCACCCTCAGTAAAGTGCTGTGATGTCATAGCTCACAGCAATCTCAAACTCCTGGGCTTAAGTGATTCTCTTGCCTCAGCCTCCCAAGTAGCTGGGACTACAGGTACCCACCACAATGCCTGGCTTTTTTTGGTTTTTGATTATAGTTGTCATTGTTGTTTGGCAGGCCCAGGCTGGATTTGAACCCGCCAGCTCTAGTGTATGTGGCTGGCACTGAGCTGGCTTGTCCAACTTCTCAAGCACTGATCGTAATATCGAGAGCACCTCTTTGACTGGGATGTGGAAGCCCAGGATGGAGGCTCACAGAGAGCCCAGAACTTGTGAGATCCCTGAAAAAAAGCCACAAGAGGCTGGGCGCAGGGACTCATGCCTATAATCCCAGCCCTCTGGGAGGCTGAGGTAGATGAATACCTGAGCTCACAGGTTCAAAACCAGCCTTAGGAAGAGCAAGACCCCTGTCTCTAAAAAAAAAATACAGTCAGGTATTGAGGTGGGCACCTGTAGTCCCAGCTACTCGGAGGCTGAGGCAAGAAAATCACTTGAGCCCAAGATTTTGAGGTTGCTGTGAGCTATGACACTACAGCACTCTACCGAGGGTGACAAAGTGAGACTCTATCTCAAAAATAAATAAATAAATAGTTACTGTAGCTGCCATTGATTGAGCTTTTGCCGAGTGTCTGATGCTTTCATCTAATTTTACAACTGTCCAAAGCAGATTTTGTTTTTAGACAGAGGCTTACTCTGTCACCCGGGCTCAGTACCAAGGCCTTAGACTAACTAGCTCACAGCAACCTCAAATTCCTGGGCTCAACCCATCCTCCTGCCACAATGCCTGACAAGTTTTTCAATTTTTAGCAGAAATGGGGGTCTCAAACTCCTGAGCTCAAGCAATCCACCTGCCTCAGCCTCCCAGGGTGCTAGGATTACAGACTCGAGCTCCTGTGCCTGACCCCTCATACTTTTAACTATACAAGTGTTCTTTAATATTTTTTCCTTCTTACCTTATTTCCTTGGTGAGAACTCACTTTACTATTCTGTTAACCAACCCTCCCCCCTCCAAAAAAAAAAGTATTTAGCTTGACTGGATTTATAATTTAATCTATGTGTATTGCATCAGGAATGTATATATTTCAATAAAGACATATCTATTAATAGGCCTAATCTTTATTTTTATATAGTTTCAGATCCAATAATTCCTCCTGGGAAGAATGTAATTTTGTAAACTGCACTTTTGCAATTAAAAAAAAAAATAAAAAAATATATATATATAGTGATGGGGCCTCATTCTGTCAGCCAGGATGGAATGCAGTGGTGCAATCACAGCTCACCACAGCCTTGAACTTCTGGCTCAAACGATCCTCCCAGCTTGGCCTGCAGAAGTGCCAGGCCTAAGTTTTTTTTTGGGGGGGGGGTTTGTTCTTTTTAAGACAGGGTCTTGCTGTCACTCAGGCTGGAGTATAGTGGCCAGCTACTTGGTAGACTGGGGCAGGAGGATGGCTCCTAGGAGCTTGATGCTGCAATGAGTTATGATGACACCACTGCACTCCAGACTAGGCAACAGAATGAGACCCCATTTCTTAAAAAAAAAAAAAAAAAAAGGAAAATGAATAATCAAAATATAACCTGACAATATTTTTGGATGATTTAAATTTCCTCTGATGCTCTGAATGAATTAACTACAACCAGCAAAACTTTTTCTTCAAACCACTGCACTTAGCAATAGTTAACTCATTAAGGATGACAACAGTGACATTCTTCAGGTTTGTGGGCTCCGGGGTTTTTGTTTAAGATAGTCCCATTATGAACGTTTCATTAATCAAAAGCAAGACCAAACAAAAAAACCCATGAAACTTCAAAAGGTTAACAAAATACTGACTAGGTTTTAAGGATAGGGGGAATTATTGCTTAGGGCTAAGTACCGAAAACACACTTCTGAGAGCTCAGCATATTTAAATCTTGTGCAGGATGTCTTTATCTTTTTTCCTATGTCTACTCTGTTAATTCCTAAGATAGTTAATGCAAGTATTTGCTAGGCTTTTAATTATTTTGTTGTAAACATTTAAAAGCATCAAACTCTATTAACAAAAACCAGTTGTGAGGCTGGGCATGGTGTGTCATGCCTGTAATCTCAACACTCTGGGAGGCCAAGGTGTTGGATCACCTGAGCTCAGGACTTTGAGACCAGACTTTCACAAGAGTGAGACCCCATCTGAACTAAAAAATAGAAAAATCAGGGCGGCGCCTGTGGCTCAAATGAGTAGAACACCAGCCCCATATGCCAGAGGTGGTGGGTTCAAACCCAGGCCTGCCCCCAGGAAAAAAAAAAAAAGAAAGAAAAATTAAAAATTAGCTGGGCATTGTGGCGGGCTACTCGGGAGGCTGAGGCAAGAGGTTTACTTGAGCTCAAGAGTTTGAGGTGGCTGTGAGCTGTGATGATACCATGGCACTCTACCCAGGGTGATTTTGTCTTAAAAATAAACAAAAAAACGTAGCTGTGGTCTTAGGTGGATACAAATAGAAACATGGAGAAAAAAGTATGTAATATGCTTAGAAGTTGATGAAATACATTTTAATACATGGTGCATTGCTGGAACATTGCAAAAACATGGGCGAGGAGCAAGAGCTGGAGCACCTTGGAAACTAGACCACTGGAAATGAACTTGGTTCTGATACATTGTTGCCATTTCCAGGAAATGTGCCTGGCGAATTTGAAATGAAGGAACATGTTTAACACTGTTCTACAAATTCAATTAAAAACAGAGCTATCAGGCCGGGTGTGGAGGCTCAACTCTGTAATCCCAGCACTCTGGGAGGCCTAGATGGGCAGACTGCTTGAGCTCAGGAGTCAGAGTTGAGCCTGAGAAACATGGTGACCAGTCTCTAAAAACAGCTGGCGTTGTGGTAGGCACCTGTAGTAGGCAAGAGAATCACGTGGGCCCAAGAGTTTGAGGGCAACTAACTGAATGAGACTATGTCTCTCAAAAACAAAAACACAAACCTGAAGCCATCCAGGAAGAAACCAGGAAACTAGTAGTTGTTTTAGTAACTCTTGTAGACTAAATGTTCTATTTCAGAGAAATGAAGACTAAACTGTGGGCTGTCCGTCTACATATCTAATTTCAATGTCATCTCCTGGCCTGCCCACATGGATTAATAGTTACTTTATACTTTTTAGGCTACAACTCATGCAAGATTCTCAAAGAAATAGTTTCCTAACAGAATGACTGATGCCATTGTGGAAAGAGACATTATTCAGGGCGTTATCTATTTCAGTCTTCAGTCAAGGTAACTCATCTACTTTGAGACTTAGACCTCTAAAGAAAGCTGCTATGATCTAAAAAGATTGGCCATCAAACTATTTGTATTGAAAACTCAGCCAGGGTGTCTTCAGTGAAGTTCATTCTTCACTGGCCTTCTCAGTGGCAAGGTTTCCGTATCTCAGTGTTCATTTTATACTTTAATTTGGTTGGAAGGGCTTTGTTTAATCATCCTATTGAAAAGAGAACAAAAGCGGTGCAGGTGATACAGTGGAGTAATGCACTATATTTTATCTCTGAATAAAGGCCCGACAGTCGGAATACTCTGATACCCTCTCATTCTCTTCAGGACGCTTGGAACCACAAATCAGTTGGAGGATAAAGATCCTCACTGTACTCAGCTGCAGACACCTTTGGAAAAGAAACACCTTGTCAGCCATAGAAATGACGCCTTGCCAGCCACACCTGGCTCTGGAGGAGGATTATCGCACCAGGCGGGCTTCTCAGTTTTCTTGAGTGAGGGTCTCTCCGTTTCTTCCAATACAATCAGTAGCCAGGACAAAATGTTTTCCCCTGATGACGACAACTCTTAAGGAAGTATTGATGCTACTGAAATGATCGTGCTGAAATAAAAGAGGTCCTGATTTTACTTCCAACTAGAACGCTTCTCGCCCTCTAAAGGGAAATACTTTTCATTTCTTTGCACCTAATTCTCAGTAGTTCCTCAAATTCCTGCTGTCTTTCATGATTTCCTTCTCTCAAAAGTCGACACCCATGTTTTCTTATTGTTTAGGCCTCCTAAAGGTTTTTTCCTGATTAAATCTTCTCCAATTTATTCTTCTCCCCCTTTGCCTGATCTGGGTCTTTTCTTTTCCTATTTTGACTTAAGTAAATCAATCTCTCGTGTCTTGGGAACGTCTGTTGCGTTTCTAAGTTGGTTTTTTTGGTTTGTTTGTTTTTTCCTTCAGTGTTACCTTATAGAGAATGGCTATGTCCAACTTTCTAACTTTGTAACATAGATGTTTTATTTTCTAATCCACATTTCTTTCTGCAGTTTCCGGAACTTCCTTCAGTTGGTGTCACAGACAGCCACCCAGTGGAGACGGAGACCACCGGTTCATTTCACACAGGCCACTGAACAGTCGCAGGATGGTGACGACTTTTGGTCTCCAGTGACCTGGACTGGATCCGACTCACTGGCCCAGAGGTGAAAGGCTCTGTATTCCATTACTAATCCCTCCAGCTATCCAGCCCCCTGAAAATGATCCTTTGGTTTTATTATTGCAAAGACCATTTATAAAATCATGAACTGGATTTAGGAAAGCAACCATGAAATGGCAAAGGACAACACACTGATTGAAATTCCTTAAATGTAGCATGGCCTGAAGTCTCCCAGACGGTGGGACTGGGGGAGAAGTTTTATACAGGCACCTCCATTCTTATTTCAGCAGCGCGACCTGCTCACTTAAACGTGGCAACTTCAGATCCACTGGCCATGCCTCAAGGGACTAAATCCTAAGTAAAGAAAATGGAAAAGCAAACTATGAAACAGCCAATCATCTTTATTTTGCACTTCCCCCACCCCTCATCCCTCTCCAAAAAGCACTAACGGGGATATCTGTGCATGTGAAAATATCGTATAAAGTATTCAGAATGATCTGAAGTCAATAAAACAAAAAGCACACATCTCAACATAGATGCTTTGTCTGTCTGCAGGGACAGGAAAACTGCCATCTCTGGAACAGAAGGGCAATGATATTCTGTACTCCAGCGACTCCGTTTCCACTGATTTGCGATTTAACAGTCATGGCAGAAAACCGCTTTTCTCTAACCACATAATATACTTTAAAATACAACTAATTCATATAGTAGTATCAATTTAGTTGGCATTAAAGGAATCACATTTTCTATTAATATATTTGTATCAGGTTCAAAGCCCATATTTTAGCATTCAAGAGATCCATCACACGGGCCCAAATTGGGGTTATTTCAAAACCAAGTAAAAGTCCATATTTATTCCAAAGTTGCTAAAATATGCTAATAAAGTTAAATTTGATGTTTTTACATTAAAAATAAAATATTTGGTTTACCTCTCAGACATCTACAACATATAATAAATAGTGGGGAGCATAGTAATATAATAAAATTTTGTGATACCCTGAAATTGGATGAGTTTTTCTTAAAAAAATCATTATATACTTCATTTCAGCCTTAAAGCACAATATCAATGAACAGATTTGTAGAAATAAAGCAATATAAACACAAATGCTACAGTATTATTTTTTTTTTTACTTTCATGGAACCTACATGTCCTTTTAATAAAAGTCAAAGAAATTTACAAAACCAAAATAGATAACAAACAAAACAATTTCAAATCATAAGCTATAGATTTAAATTGCCTTGTTTTCCTTCCAACTGCTAGGGCCTGTCTCCCCCGCAGCCTTTCTGGGCATTGGACAGGCTCAGCTCAAGGTCAATTACTTTGCACGGTGGCTCTTTCTCTCTCACCGTCTCTGCCTATGTACAGTGTAATTACAGACATGGCTGAAATCACAGTGGATTTCAGAGAAAGCCAGAATTAAACACAATAAAAGTTTTAAAAATAACTACTTCATAAATATTTATTATTTACATTAGGGGAAATCTTTTAGTATGAAGAGTTTTTTTATACAAGTTGATGAAATGTACAAGCAGTGAGAAGAGACTCCAGCAGTTTAAAGAAGGGCAAAATTAAAATGCAACAAAGATATAAAATACGTTAGAGTAAACAAAAATAATTTGCACAAAGCAAACAGGACATGATAGAAACCTTTTTCTTAAAAAATATAAGGTATTTCACAAAAGCCTGAACATTTTACATGTTAGTACTAAAAACAGGGGTGGGGAGGGAGGGGGGCTTCAGATCCTCTTATCACAAAAATATTTACCAGTACTCCAACTGGAGTTTTCTTTTTTGTTATTATGATTATCTTACTATAGAGGAAAAGGGGCTGAAAACTGTTTACAGACTAAGGGTCTCATCCTGAAATCACAGTCAAAGCAGTTCACACATTATCTTCTCATCTAATACCTTCGTGGAAAGGCTCTGGAGAGAATAAAAGAAATCAAAGGGAAGGTGCGCGGTCTTTTTATTAATAATACTTGTTGTAACTGGCAATAGAAAAGTGTGGGAGGGGCAGCCTGTGGGCCACACCTCTGCTTGAGTGTTTCTTCAGTCGCAGGGCCCCGGAGCGGCACAGGCCGCGGAGCTTCAGAAGGGGACGCGGAGGGGTGGTGCGTTTGGCCTGCGCCTCGCGGGATCCGCATCCATAGGGCCCTGGCTGCTGCGAGGGCAGAGTCAGCCCAGTCCCCCGGAGCCCCGGGGAGGAGGCTGCGCCGCCGTCAGTGGGCCCGGTGCTTCCGCTTCTTGTGCTTCTTGTCTTTCTTCTTGTTGGCGCACTTGGGGCAGAACCACTGCATCTCCTCCGGGGGTGCAGCCATTATCCCGACGCAGGGCCTGCACGGTGGAACACAAGTCAGACCAACAAGACGCACACGTGTGTTCCTCTCCTGCTTTTGTCTTTAAATAATCTTTAAAGTCTACGAAAGATTTACCGGAAATCGAACTCAAACGGCTCTAATTTGGGGGCCCCACTGTTGGGCCTGTGGATGACTATTACAGGGCGCCTCCCTCACAGGCCCCTGCAGAGATTAATTAGCTCGGGTCCTTTCAGCCTGGAGTAGGGTAATTCTTCTGAGCGATGGCATACTTTTACCTTCTAGAGATCGTATATCATAATTGAACAGATTGCTATCTTTCTGTATCTGACATTTTAAAGATAAAATGAGACTATTATTTGCATAAACTGTGGTTGAGCTTCTTCAGTTTGGGGGAGCTGCCCAGGAGGTTTAACCGCAGACAAGCTGCCTCTCCTCCGCGGTCTGTGATGGCCTAGCCAGGGCCACCTCTTACTGTTTCTGTCCAGTACCTCCAGAACCCTGCTGGAAAGGAAGCAGAGGGAAAGCTCTCAGTTGCCTATTTCTTTTGTACAAAGCTAAACAACATATTCAGAAATTCCAAAGACTCTTTTGCAATTAGTAGTTACATCTGTGATCTCATACTATACACTATCCTTAGGATAGCAGTTGAACTGACCTATTGAAGGACCAAGGGCACTATTCTGTTCTGTGGGATACCCCTTCTTGGGAGGACCAGTGCTGCCGTGATGAAGGGGCAGGCACCTGCGGCTGGCAGGGCAGTCTGGGCACTCACCAGTGGTACCAGTCATCGCAGTCGTCACAGCCGATCATTGGACTGCCATCGTCAGGCTTGTTACACCCAGGACAGATCCAGATCTGATTGCCCCATTCATCTCGGATCTGGTGTTTCCACCAGAGGAGGGGCACAACCGGAGATGGAATGGGCAGAGAGAGAGAGAGAGACCAGATACGGATTATTACTGTACACTATAAATCTACTCAACAGAAAAGTGTAACTATGAAAACACAGTGGATTAGCACTTTATTAAAGCTGTGTCAGGATCACCACTGCTCTGGGAATCATGTGAAAAAGAAAATTGCTACTAAGTATTCAATGAAAAGACACTTCTAATGAATATTCTAAACTTTCTTTTGTAAGTTATAAAAAACTATTTTATAATCATCTCTGTGAAGAACATGAACTATAACTTCTTTTATCTAAAAAAATCGTACAACCAAATAAATTCTTAATGATTAGGGTCTTTTGCGGCAGTAACAAATACTCTTGAAAGCTACAAAGCTCAACTCTATGTCCTTTTCTCAATCACATTCATAGGCCTGGAATTAATATATGTAGCCCAGTGTGCATGCATCGCCTCATTACTGATTAGCCAACCTGCCCCTGAACTAGCTGATAAGATCAAGTACATAAAAGAGTCGTTACTAAGTAACTCTCCATTCCCTTTATGACACTTTAAGTAAAGTACAGTCAACTAAAGGGCAAATGAAGTAAGGGGCTCAGGAGGCCAAAGAGCTATACGTTAAACATTGTTTTGCCACAAGTACGGTACACTCTAGAGCAGCGGTTCTCAACCTGTGGGCTGAGACCCACAGGAACTGTATTAAAGGCCCGCGGCATTAGGAAGGTCTAGAGTCTCTTTAACTGAGCAGTTCTCAACAGGGAGCATTGTACCACGTCCTCAATCTGCACATTAACAAAACCAATCTGGAAGAAATATTTTCTGATGGGCATTCAACATCAGCAGTAAGTAAAAGGTAACTTTAAAAAAAGTTTCTGCAATATGATGGCGCATGTTTTTTGTTAGGTTTATTTTGCAAGGTACACACTCTATTTCTATACTTTTAAATACAACACTGACTAGATATGCAAAAAAAAGGCTTTCTCTGTGAGTGCTGGGTATGTGGGAGGTGTATATGCATGTCTGAACTGTCCATGCCAACTGGACTCATCTCTAGGGAGTGAGTTAAATATACACACATTCTATTGATGGGCTTTAAGACCTACCTTTTTTTTTAAATCTCTACAAAACCAAACTGCATTATGAAAATCCCCTAAAGCAATCTACATCTTTGGCCTGCTCTAATTCCAGAAGAAAATGTAACAAAGGGAGAGAACCATCAGTCGCCAGGCCAGGCTGCTATTGGTTGACCCAAATGAGAATGTCATGACTACATGTCCCCCTAAGAAATCTGTCACAGCATCCTCAATCACTAACACTCTGCAAAGTTCCCTAAGTTCTTTCAAACACTACTTTGTTCAATCATTGTAAAACAACCTACAGGTAGGTTAAGACTGGGAAAAGTGGCTGGGCACAGTGGCTCATGCCTGTAATTCCAGCACTCTGGGAGGCTAAGGTGGGTGGATCACCTGAGCTCATGGGTTCGAGACCAGCCTGAAGAAGCATGAGACCTTGTTTCTAAAAATAGCCGGGCGTTGTGGTGGGCACCTGTAGTCCCAGCTCCTTGGGAGGTTGAGGCAAGAGAATCATGTGAGCCCAGGACTGTGAGGTTACTGTGAGCTATGACGCCGTGGCACTCTACCAAGGGCGACAAAGTGAGATTCTGTCTCAAAAAAAAAAAAAAAAGGAATGGGAAAGGGGAGCTAAAGAAATTTAAGTAACATTTCCAGTATCACATTATTAGGCAGTGATAAAATCCACTTGTTTGCTCTATAGACAATGGATTGTATTTTATCTAAGTACACATTTTGTTCCCTGTCCACAAAATGTCCCTTCTGGAGTCAGAAGTTTTTCATCCACACTGTCTATTCCAATTGGACTTATCTCCAGGGTGTTGCCATACTTTGCCACATACAATGTGCAACATTTTTTGCCCAGAATTTCTGAGAGAAAAGGATGTGCATTACACATACGTGGTACTAATTCTATGTCTATATAATTGTTTTTAATTTTTTTATTTATGGTTATGCATTAAAAGTATTAGCTCTAGAAATATAATACCCTGACCTGCTGTCTTGTACCCTCAATGAATCCCCAACAATTAAAAAAAAATCCTGGAATACAGTAGTCACAGTGGACTTTAAAACCTAACTTGCTGTGATACCTGGTGGGTTAACCAGCCAACTTTGGCCTCTTGATGTGTCAGTAAACAAGCCCTTTCAGGCCTCAAGAAAGAATCAAGAACATGTCCATTGCCAGATTTGTGATTAGGCTAATGGGTGTCTAGAAGGAAGTAGCTGTGAAACTTGGAAGTGAGGATGATAAAATTTACTGGGATGAAGGAAGTAAATTTCTTTCTTGGTCCTTGACTGGACAAATTTGATGATCCCAGCTTTTACGTCACATCTTCTATTTTTGTCTTAAATTGCCAATTTAATATTTTATGGTTAATTTTTCGTATCTTCATATCCTCTCTGAATTCTTTTTAAACTTCTTTGTACATAAATGCTGCAACAACATATCTGCACAAACGCTTCCTTACTAGGTTGAATTCAGAGTTTGAATAAGACCTGATACTATTAAGTACGAGGAAAACACCCAGAAACAGTCCCAGGACAGGCAGACTCATCCAGCACAGTGGGTCTGACAATCTAAAGTCACGCTTGGATACCCAGGAAGCTCTGGGGCTGAAAAGTTCATTCCCATTTAATCCGTAAGACTTGGCATATTTTGGATCTTAGCCATTGAAATATTATAATTAGTACTGTTACTTAGAAACATCAGCTGCCTCATAGGATCTGTGTATACTACATAAATTATACTCCTTTTAAAAATTTCTTTTGTTTTCTTTTTTCTTTTTTTAAATTTTTCCCAGTCATGCTGAGACATGATCTCAGATCACTGCAGCCTTAAACTCCTGTGCTCAAGTGATCCTCTTGCCTCAGCCTCCTGAGTAGTTGGAACTACAGGCTCCCATCACAATTCCCAGCTATTTTTTAGAGACGAGATCTCCTTCATGCTCAGGCTGGTCTTGAAGTGGTAAATTCAGACAATTCACTCTCCTGGACCCCCCACAGTGCTGAGACTACAGGTGTCAGCCACCTGGCCTGGCATAATCACTACTCATCTTTATATCTACACACTGATAATGTTGTACATATGCATATAGTTCTATTCCAAAACAATGTAAAGAAAAGTAGTGCTGGGGCGGTGCCTGTGGCTCAAGGAGTAGGACGCCAGCACCATATGCCAGAGGTGGCGGGTTCAGACCCGGACCTGGCCAAAAACTACGAAAAGCAAAGTTTCTGGCACTACTTAATACGTGAACACAGCAGTATAATGGCATTCAGCCAAAACCCTGAAATGCAGTGAAATGCTTGCTGGTGTGAAGAACTTCTTTGAAACTCGGTAATGACACCAGGACGGGAGGTGGCTGGGCAGGGCTGACCTACCACGTAAGTGCTGACTGTCTCCGTTACCACGCTGCGCACAGGGGCTTTGGTGCTACCGGCGACTGTGGGACCTGGGGAGGGCAGCAGTGCCGGGCAGGCGGTGGGCGCGAGGGGTGGCGGTGGAGGTGCGGGGCCCACATGCGTGGGGCCAGGGGCTGGGGCCGCGGCAACTGGGGGTGGCGTCTTGGGCCGGTTCAAGGAGGGGACTGGCTTAGCCTCGGGAGCGGGAACTACTTTGCTGATGACACTGCGGACAGAAGGGAGAAAGCAGTTAGAACAGGACAAACAACCCAAACCCCGTCTTTAAAACATCCCAGAATAATGTTCTTTGAGTAGCGAGATACTTCTTGGATAACTAAGGAACTCAAGAGTTCGAGGTCCTTCATCAGTTACCCTCTCAATTTACGAATTTTAAAAATTTTCCCAGATTGACCCTCAATGATCAAGTATTTAGAAGTTTTTAGGACCCATACACATGCACTGTTCACAGAAATGTATGTCCCCAACTGTCCCTTCCTGTGGCAGTTTGTACCACTCCCTCCGCTTAGATTGTTGCGGTGACTTCTGCTGGGATGAAGTATGTGGCACCCTGGAGGACCCCAGAGCCCAGACAGAAGGGCTGCTCCTTCCTCTGCTACCCCAGGGTAGAGGCAGCAGGGCCATGGGGACACAGAGGAATAAGGAATAGCCATTTGTCCTCCGAGGCCACTGAGGTTCTGGGGTTATCGTAATTACCACAGCTTAACCTAGCCTAAGCTGCTGGACACAGCAGCCTTTAAAACACTTAATATTTATCTTTTTTCTCAATTCCAGTGTTTCCATGGAATATCCCCAACAGCACCTTCACCAGGGATCACCCGGCTGCCGACCACACCAGCCTATCTCCTTCTCCTACTCTACACAAGGTTCTATGCCTTGCTTTTCTGATCAGCAAAGTAATAATTAACACAGCTGCCCCACAGAGGGATGTCCTGAGAGCCTCAATAAAGGGAAAGACTCCAGGAGCATCCGGATGTGAAGCGTCAGCACGGGCACTGTCTCTGCCAGGGCTGCTCCTGATGACCCGTGCGTCCTCTCTGCAGCCCGCGTGGCTCCTCTTCCTTGGAGTCCTAGTTTAGAAACCACTTGCCCTAAAAAGCATTAACTCTTTGCTGGTCTGATCAAGTTTATAAAACATTAAACTATTTCAAGCAGTGGGCCACTACTGGAGTAAGTAACTTAATTACTGCTATCTAATTGTTCTTGACTTGTTTCCTGCAAGTATGATTAACTTTCTGCCTTGAACAGAGCCAAAGGCCAAGATAACCTGCCATGGGCCTGTTTGTGCACGAGGCCTCTAATTTACAGCAAGCATTTAGGGAGCACTTACTTTGTGCCCAGCCATTCTGAGCACTTGAAGGTCAAGCCTAATATTCCCTTCCAGTTCAATGAAATGATTCCTTTTAAATTAATATACATATATAGTTCTCATTCACATTTCTTGAGTAGTAAAAGCAAAAACATCAATGTGGGTATACTACGGATGAGACAAACTTTTATCCTTCCTTCTGTGTTCAATAGACTAGACTAGCATTATATAGGCACTAAAGTCACCTGTTTTTCCCAACTCTTGAAATTCAAGAGAAAATTCACTGGAATTTGAAAATTATTTTGACTTTAGCTGCTAACGTTACTTTTTTTGGTAACTGAATATACAGTTTTAAAAACAATCCTTTTATTATTTCTTCAATTTTGAATATTATAGAAAAATATGTCACAGAATAACATGATCCCATTTCTTCTCACTGGCAAGATAAGCTATCATCACTTAATCTCATTTGGTTATGAAAATAACTCCTCCTGGCCCTGTCCACTGCCAGTCTCCACTGTCTCAGGCTTCTCGATGCTTCTCGACAGTGCCATGTTTCTCTGCATGTCTCTCCCTGAGCTTTACTTTCCCCTCCTGTTTAACTGCACAGAACGTTCTCCTCCAGAGCTCTCTGCTGAAGGAGCATGTCTAACAGAGAAACAATCACTGCCCAGCGCTGTGCCCCACAGAGCTTCCTGGCTGCTAACATTACCTCTTGAAGGATTTGATCACAGTCCAAACTGCTATCAACACTAGCGTTATTCATAAAAACGCAGAATTTCTTTACCTGTTTTCCTCACTACCAAACAGGGACATAAATGGAATGGGTCACAAGCTGCTTGGCCTGTAATGCCAATTCACAGCTTGACAAGGGAATAAAGAGGCAATCCTCACCATCCAGCCACACGGAGCCTCCAAGGTTAGAGGCAAATGCAATTTGGATGTGTCTGCCCAGGGAGTTTAATGAGCCTCATTATTCAGCTACTGTGTGCGAACACTATGAAACCAGTAACCCAAATTATCAACTGGCTACCAAACTGCACAGAAAGTTCAAAAGTCCCCTCACAATGGCTTACTTATTTACTCCTAAAAGTGAACAGCCATTTCTAAATGGTAACAAACAACATTGCAAGTAAAAACTATTGTACTCATGCCTGTGAATTTTACAGCAACTTCTGAACAGGGAAGTTATTCAGTGTTTGGGAGTAAAATCATTTTGATTAAAATATATGTCTTTTTTTTTTTTTTTTAAGATAGCATCTGACCCTCAGTAGAGTGCTGTAGCATCATAGCTTACAGCAACCTCTCAAACTCTTGGGCTCAAGTGATTCTCATGCCTCAGCCTCCCAAGTAGCTGGCACTACAGGCGCCCACCACAACACCCGGCTGTTTTTAGAGACAGGGTCACGTTCTGGCTCATGCTGGTCTTAAACCTGTGAGCTTAGGCCAATCCATCTGCCTTGGCCTCCCAGAATGCTAGGATTACAGGCATGAGCCACCATACTCAGCCTAAAAAAGATGTTCTTTATAAAATGATTCACTTTTCTTCTTCAGATTTCAATTTTTAGTCAATCTCCGAAATACAGTCCATTTTTAGAACTAAATTCTCATGTTACATTTTCAACTAACCCTTCCTCACAACAAATAAAAAATGATCACTGAGATTTCACAATGACGTTACCATAAAACCTCATACGCAGGTCAGTCATGCACACGCACATGTGCGCACACACACTATCTACATACTCTTCTTTTTTACTTATATATTAAAAGACACAGAAATGCTAAGTCCCAATGTGGTAGTTGGCCGCCTGGTGTTCACACACTTGTGTGGAGCTGAATGGCTGACAGGACCCAGTGAATATACTGAGACGTGGTCTCCAAGGTTAGGTCATAGAAGATACTGTGCTTCTGCTTGCTCCCCCTTGGATCATGTACTCTGGAGTGAGGGTGCTGGAGCTCCTTAGGAAGAGGCCCCAGGAGCCTTCTGCTCACGGTCACCTGTGTGCGCCCTGAGTGCGGCCCTCATCCTAGTGAGGCCTCGGGGTACTGCAGAACAGTGAGAGGTGACTGGAGCCAGAACCATCCAAAACTCTAGTTTACAAGAAACTGGTGAGTAATAGATGTTTCTTGCTATAAGTCGCAAAGTTTTAGGATCACTTGTTATGCAGAAATAGAAAACACGCTGAGTATTCAATTGACCTAACTTAGATACATAAATAAATATTCAGAATTCGAGAGGACTGTATTTTAGAGTACCAGTACTTAAGGTGCCAAATTGTAACAGTCACTTTCCATATTTCAGATTTGATCAAAAGGAACAAATACCCAAAGATAATTATGAAAATCTTTAAATTAATTCTTTAAATTAATCATTATTCTTTATTCTTCTTGATCCTCACAGCTCAAATTATAGCATTCACATAATTATAACACAAGTATAAACGGCTTTAATTCCTCAGCTCATGGTGTGCCTCTTGAATATTTACATCATCTCGGAGAATGGTTATTTTATTTTTTCATAGCCCAAGTATGTATCAAGTAGCAAACATGTTATCTTTTAATGCAGGCCTGACCTATCTGCAAAGGGAAAAAAAGCTGTACGAAGTAATTAGAGGCAAGTACAGCCATTACAGATTCTTTATTTCCAAGGGAGATGCTCAAATGATTATGAAATATTTCTATCGTCAAATGTTCAAAATCTGTAAAATATCCTAAAAGGGCATTCATGCTCAGATAAGCAATAAATAACATACACTTCCTCACACTTGCAAAAACATACAGCAGAAGGATAATAACAATGAAAAAGAAACCAAAATGGGAACCAATGGGGTAAGAAGTGTAACAGAAAAAAGTGATGAAAGCCAGATTTCGGTGAACATTTTGTTATATAGTTTCAACTTTGGAAGGGGCAAATAGTCTGTATCTTCAGAAAATTAAATTTTAGAAACATTACCTATGAATCAAAAATGAACAGAAATGAATAAACCTTAATGTATATGACACTGATTATATCTCCATGCAGAAAAAAAATCTTTAATGTCATTCAGTAGTCTTAGTAGGAGTAAAATAATGCTATTAGTACTTTCAGATCATTTCATAGATGCTGGTAGAGTAAGCAAGTAATTATCACAATGCTCTTAAGACTCAAGATTTGTAATACAAAAGATACAGAGATAAATTTAATGAGGTAATAGTAATGTTAAATCTGATTCTGAAAGTATCAGTATATGGTCATAATTTTTTTCTTTTCTTTTTGAACCTATTTCCAAGTTCTGTCCCTTGTAAAGGCCTAGATATAGTGACATCCTTGTAGCAATGAGCAACTCTAGTGCCAGACCGTGAATCCTAGGAACCACTCACCAGCCATTCCCTAGAGGAGTGGCTAATTCCAGGCCCGTGAAAATAGGCAAGAATATACAGGAGACATATGGGATAAAGATGGAATGTTTTATACCAGAAAGTAAGAAAGCTGTATCAAACACAAGTGGGTTGTCACAGCCCAGCAGATGACATGAAGGACCCCCACTGGTTAATATGAACACAAAGACCAATAAAGGAAAGAGAGAAACGGAGAGGACAAGGAAAGGCGGGGGGAGAGGAAGGGGGGAGAGAGAGACACAGAGACACACAGAAAGAGGCCTTTCCAAAACCCAGTGATCACCACTGCAGGTCACTATGACACAGGTATCAACTCCATCAACGCCTTTCATTCACTGAAGACTGGCAAGTTAAAAAACAAAAAAACTAACTTGTCCTACCTCTCCTATGTGAGCTGTATTTCAGAGTAACACAGAATCATATATATGTACTCATTAATGAAGAAAAGTTCACCTTTACTGGAGATTTTCAGCTAATAAATAGGAAAGGAATGACTGAATTAAAAACCCGCCATTCCCCAGTAAACTATCACTAAGAGGGTGACAGTCAGGGAGGAAGTGCCTACTGACGGGATGCACTAAGTATAGAGCAGCAAAATATCTTTGGGAAAAAGTTGAACTTGAACCTAATGAAGTCTTTAGAGCTGAATGCCCTCACAGGGATAGAACACCAATTTAAATGATGCTACAAGGAAGTAAACAGAAAAATCCAGTTCTACTGGACAGATGGTCTCATTTCACAAGTCCATTAGAGGGCACAAAGGAGGTGGCCGTGGGCGCGCGGGCAGAGCTGGCAGCTCTAGAAAGGTACCCAGCAAGTATCAGTCTGCTTTAGATCCTGATTCAACAAAGTGCTACAGATATTTGGGACAAAGGAAGAAATCTGAATGTAGACTAAGAATTACACAACAACAAAGGAAAATGTTCATAGATTTTATGTGTGACAACGGCACTGTGATTCTGTAAGAAAGTTACCATATTTTTCAAGCTCTATACTGAAGAATATGAAGGTTAAATAATACTGGGTTTTGATTTGCTTGGAAATGCTTTAGGAGACAAAAAGAAGAAAAGGATTAAGTGAGTACGGCAAAATTTTGATAACTGTTAAATCAAGGGGCTGGGTATATGCAAGTGTATTTCTTCATTCTTTTAGGTTTGAAAACATTAGGGAAAACTTTAAAAATGTTACATCCAGAATGATTTAGAATCATAAAACATAAGAACTCTAGGGCACATATGTACTATGTCAACAGAATACTATGGAAATTTCTTATGGAAAAACGTGCATTCATTATTTGGCTTGATTCATCTTTGCTTTTGTTGTTCTTCTTCACATTTCTCCATTTCCAAATTTTACTAATCCATTAGGACTCTGCTCAAATTCCACTTTTCCCAAACCTTCCTAACCCTTCCTAGCTGGGGTATCACAGTGAGCTTCTGTATAACTTCAGATGTGTCTTCCTCTTCCAACCCTTATCTACCACTTCCTACCTTCTATTGTGATATTTATTTATGCTTACGTTCCTGAGAATCAACATTTAATTCCAATCTGCTGTTTTCAAGTCTGTTTCCTCTGACAAAGTTACATTAGGTATATAACTAAAATTAATATCTGTTAAATGCAGATCAATTTTTTTTTTTTTTTTTTTTGCAGTTTTTGGCTAGGGCCAGCCCCTGACACCTCTGGCATATGGGGCTGGCGCCCTACTATTTTGAGCCACAGGCACTGCCCCACAGATCAATTTTTTTAGAAAATGAAAACCCTAAAAGTGCTATCTGAGGTTTCTTCTTAACAATCAAATCCTCTGGAGTCAGAACTTCTAAAAGACTTTGTGATTGGCTCAGTGCCTGTAGCTCAGTGGCTAGGGTGCTAGCCACATACACTGAGCTGGTGGGTTTGAACCCAGCCTGGGCCTGTCAAACAACAAGGACAACTACAGCAACAAAATAGCCGGGCATTGTGGTGGGCGCCTACAGTCCCAGCTACTTGGGAAGTTGAGGCAAAAGAATTGCTTAAGCCCAAGAGTTTAAGGATGTTGTGAGCTATGACACTAGCAAATTCTATGGCGGGCCACAGCTTGAGATTGTCTCAAAAATAAATAAATAAATAAATAAATAAATAAATAAATAAATAAATAAATAAAAGACTTTGTGATTTCAGAAAGACTTTTGCTTCCTACAACAAATAAGAGGATGTTTTTGGTAAGAAAAAGCAAAGCCAAATGCAACTGAACATTCAACGTGGGGGAAACTTTACTCTTAGTCTCCCTGAGCCTAAAGTCTACAGAGGAGAATAAGTAATTATTAATACTTAGCAAGAGATGATTTTACATGAAAATATGTTGAAGCTGCGAGTTAACCATAAAAGATTTACTTTTTTTTTTAAAGGATCAAATAACATCCCAAGTTATTTGAAAACATTAAAAGCAATAAGATGATATTCAGTGAACTTGAAAAATGAACAAGATTGTGATTAAGATTTGTATCTCACTGGAATGTTATAAAATTCAGTTATTATTGAAGTCACGCTTGGAAAATCCAACATTACCACTCTAAAATATATTAAAATTTGAAAATAGCTGCTGGGCTTTTCTCCCAATCAGCATGCTTTACATGAATCCTTACCTTCCTTTGTAAATAGCATAGAAAATATAAATAAGATATATATATATAGAGAGAGGGCATATAGATAGATAGGTCAAGCAGGTGATACATGTACATACACACATATCTGCCTGGGCTGCAGAAGTTACTCTGTGTGTGTGGATAATCCTGACCCTTGCAGTGTCCTTTTAGATTCTCTGCTTGGTGTCACATCTTGACAAAATGGTCTTTCAAAATGAGCCAGAGGTTTTTTAACAATTTATTTGGGGAAAAAAATGCAATAGGTAAGTTGGAAAATGTAAGCTAAAATAAGTTGTGTGTTCCATATTCTAAGGAAATAAACTAGTTATAATAAACATTAATAAAATACTTAATGGGCAATCATTTTGTTTGGTTTAGGATCTGAAGAACTTTTATGAACACATAGATTTATTTTTAAAAAGTAGAGGAAAAAGGTCTCCAAGGGCGCTTGAAGCAAAAAAAAAATACACACACATACACATATATTTTATACACCTGCACATGTAAGAAAGTTTCTAAAATTTTTTCTGAAGCAAGGGAAGACTTCTGAAATGATTCCACTGACTTCAGATTCACACTAAGGTTAAAAGAAAGAGATGAAAGATAAGATAAGGTCACTGCAGGTCCTAACCAAGTAAGAGGCTGAAGGGAGAACCGAGCTGTGAGCTGGGCAGCTGTTCCAGGTTCTGGGCTCTCTCTCCTGAGTGTTTCCTATATAGGCATCCTCTGCAGAGAAGAGACACGTCGGGGAAGCAGGGCAGTCAGCCACACTTTCCCTTTTTCGAGGACAGCTGTGGAACAGAGCTCACCACAGGAAGTTCTTCCTCCTCTACCCCCAGGCCTCCCATCAGTAAGGCGGCCCGGCGGGGGACTGATACGTGATGTCTAAGCTGTTTTAATTTAGGTGTTTACTACAGCGAGCAGACAAGCAGAACAGCCAAACACCAGACAATCTGAAAATGCGTTTCTTATTCAGGAGCTATTTTTCTTCTTTATAATAACAATACTTTAAAGCAAATGTACTGATTTGAAGATATATACAGACATACAGGAAAACAGTTCATGGTAGGAAGGCCAGAAAAGAGAAGGCCAGTAAAATTGACCCTTCCATGTACTTTGAACGTGGCCTCAGTATAAGGCAGATACAAATTTGCTTGTATTACTTACAAGCCAAATAAACAAAACTATAAAAACAATAAAAAAGTAGCCAGATATTTGGCTTTACTCACTTGGCTTTGAATATGAAAAAACAGAATGTGGTCATTTACACTGACAGTTGTAACTGACTCATTCTGTTCCTCTTAATTCAGAGCAAATGAGCCCGACTGCATTAACTCTCCGTGTTCCTCAGCAGAACTCACATGGCCATATACAGTCCGTTAGTACTTCCCAGCTGGGGCAGAACACGCAGTGGAGAGAGGTTAATGCCTAACATGGGCCAGAAGTGCTCCAATAGTTAATCTAAAATATACAGTTAATTTTAACTGAGTCTTTTGGAAAACATAATTCTAAAGAGAATTTTTTTTTTTTTTTGAGACGGAGTCTCACTCTCTCACCTGGCTAGAGCGCTGTGGTGTCAGCCTAGCTCACAGCAACCTCAGTCTCCTGAGTACTTGGGACTATAGGTGCCCACCACCATGCCTAGCTAATTTTTCAGTTTTTAGTAGATGGGGTCTTGCTTTAGTTGGCCTGGTCTCCAATCCTGAGCTCAAGTGCTCCTCCCACCTGGCCTCCCAGAGTGTTGAGATTACAGGTGTGCGCCACCATGCCTGTCCCTAAGGGTAATTTTAAAGGTTTTTTTTCTTTGTTGTTTTTCAGACAGAATTTCAATTTGTCACCCTCTGTAGAGTGCTATGGTACCTTAGCTCACTGCAACCTCAAACTCTTGGGTTCAGTGATCCTCTTGCCTTAGCCTCCCAAGTAGCTGGGAGTACAGGCGCCTACCACAGTTCCTGGCTATTTTTTAGAGACAAGGTCTTGTTCTTGCTCAAGCTGGTTTTGATCTCCTGAGCTCAAGCAATCTACCCACCTTGGCTTCCCAGAGTGCTAGGACTATAGGCGTGAGCCATCATGCCCAGCAAAGGTCTTTTAATTATAAGAAACTTCAGAAAAATGTTATACTTAAGATGCAGGACATGTTTATAAAAACAAAATAAAGTATATTATATCACAGACATTACTTTTCAAACTTTGGATCACAGATAGTACCATTCATTATCTCATTTTTATCTAATTAATATTATCTGCATCTGGACTCAAATGGTTTTGTACCAAATGGTGAGATACTGTTAAAAGAAATTTTGGAGCCTAGAGTGGTGGCTCACAACTGTAATCCCAGTACTCTGGGAGGCCAAGGCAGGAAGATCTCTTGAGGGTAAGAGTTTGAGACCTAGCTGGACAATATAGCCAGACCCCTGTCTCTATAAAAAAATTAAAAAGAAAAAAAAAGAAAAACTAAAGAGCTGGGTGCAGTGGCTTAAGCCTTTAGTCCCAGATCGATGAGGATATTGTTTATTTGTTACAGCAAAATCTAGAACAATTCAGAATTAATTCTGTCCAAAAATTAGGGATTGGAACATATAATAGCAAAATAAGATACCATGTCATAGAGACATGTGAAAGGTGTTCATTATCTAGTTCTTATTTATTTATTGTATTGTTTTCTTGAGATAGGGTCTTCCTCTGATGCCAAGGCCAGTGTGCAGTGGCATGATCATAGCTCACTGCAACCTCAAACACCTAGGTTGAAGTTCCTGCCTCAGTCTCCAAAGTAGCTGGAACTATAGGTGTGCACCAACATGCTTCGCTAATTTTTTTTTTTTTAAGTTCTTTTGTAAAGACAGGGTCTTGGCTCAGCATCTGTGGCTCAAGTGGCTAAGGCACCAGCCACATACACCCAAGGTGGTGGGTTCGAATCCAGCCTGGTCCCACAATAATGACGGCTGCAACCAAAAAATAGCCGGGCATAGTGGTGGGCGCCTGTAGTCCCAGCTACTTGGGATGCTGAGGCAGGAGACTCGCTTGAGCCCAGGAGTTGAAGGTTGCTGTGAGCTGTGATGTCACCGCACTCTACTCAGGGTGACAGCTTAAGGCTGTCTCAAAAAAAAAAAAAAAAGACAGGGTCTTGCTATGCTGTCCAAGCTTATCTTAAACTCCTGGCCTCAAGTGATCTCACTAGCTCAGCTTCCTGAAATGCTGGGATTATAGGCATAATCTATCACACCTGGCTTCGTTATCTATCATTAAGGAATAAGTAAGGACAAACCTTGGAATAGTATATGTAAGATAATCCTAATTTCTAAAATAAAAATTGCTGAAATATATGCCAAACAGTTAGTAGTGGTTATTTGGGGAAAGGGTGGGGTTTGGGAGGAACTTTTGGTTTCTAGGTTACACAGTTTTAAACACTTTATCTTCTTTTTTAAGAAAGAAAGAATTGACAGTGTATTATATTTATAATCAGAAAAGAGTTTAAAAACAAGGCCAAATGCGTCATAGTTTGTTGCCCCTGTTCAAAGTGTTTTTTAAAACCCCCTTTGCTTTTATACCTGATTGCATCCAAAGGACATAAAGGAATAAAGATAACATCTCAACCAAAGCATTTACCTTTAAAGCAAATGTGTGCAGCTACTGCTAGAGGGAGAGAAACGCGCACTGCACATATGAAGGCCCAGTGTCAGGGTTCTGAGTTGTTTTGTTTTCCAGATATTTCCTATAATTTTTACTTATTAACCTTCTAGCCAAGTATGTCCCCCTCCCCCCTGGTTTCCTAGTCAACAGCTCCTTTGCTTGGAGTGAATTATGGATTCTTGTGAATAAGGTATGGAAATCTCTCTCTTACCTGGAATTCTCCTTGGACCTAGACAGGAGAGACCCTAACTTAAAGATGTTGAATGGAAGTTACAAGATGCTCAAAGTTCAAGTGAAGATCCAAGGAGACTTCCTAGGACAAGGCCTTTCTCTTTCCTCCGTTCTGCTCAGTTTTGGAAACTGAGCCTGGCACTAAGGAGACATTCAGATCTTAGTTTACAGATGTCCAGTCTGGTATTATGAAATACATAAATTAGTTGAATAGTCCTTGCCTTCATGCAAAGAAGCCTAAAAAGACTTTAAGTCTCTGATCTCATTGTCAATATACAAGAAACATAACGAGAAGAACTAGCTGGAAATGTCTGGAAATGCTACATGTGAGGGGCCACTGTCCACCTGGTGGAATTTTCTAGTAGGTTCCTGCACTGAGCAAAGTAATCTGAATCATGGGGGAGGAAGCTGAGCCAGAGGTAAAGATTTGGGAATCCTCACTGCATAACTAAACATAGAGTAAATGAGGAAATTCAGGAAGAAAGAACAGGTCCAAAGGCAAGGGAAAGAAAAAGGAGTCCATGAAGGAAAAACAAAAGGAAGGGCAAGAGGCAGAGGGAAGAGACGTGGAAAGCGCAGCTCCAGGGAAACCAAAGGGACAGAAAGTTACTGAGAGGCGGGAAACCCAGTGCCCAGAACAGAAGAAAGAGCTCCAGGATGCGCTGTGGATCCCAGAGTCGGGGAGCATTTGCTGACCTTAATAAGAAGGTTCAGAAAAGTTTCTAGGGTAGAAACCAGAATGTAGCGGGTCTAGAAGTGAAAAATTGGAAGAAAGTGACCCGACGGCAAAGTTCTGAGAAACTGGAATGACACAGAGGCGGCTGGTTATTCGGCCTTTTTCTCATGTAGAGGGAAAGCTTGGTGAAGATGGGAAACACAGGCTGAAGGAAAAAGACAAGGAAAAGGAAGAAGGAAGGAGAAGAGATGGGGAGGCAGGCCGGATTGAGGGGGGCTGGTCTGGGGAACAAGGAGAAGCGTGGAAGGCAAGCCGGGAGGAAGCATGTAGGTTTGGAACCTCAAAGAGCAAATCCAAATGGCAAGGGGTGACAGAGCTGGTCCCATGTGTTGGGATTTTGGCTACCATGCTAGAAAAGGATCGCACTACTGGGCAGCTGAGGCAGGAGACTGAGGGCAGGAGCTTGAGACAAGAATGAGCAACATAGTGAGATCCTATCTCTACAAAAAATGAAAAAAAAAAATTAGCTGGCATGGTGGCGTCCACAGATCACAGTCCCAACACTACTCCCAGTGGTATATGGTGGGAGGATTACACCACTGCCCTGGCGACAGAGCAAGACCTCATCTATAAGAATTAAAAATAACTGCGAATATTCTAAGTCACAGAAGTCCTGCAATGACAAGAGCATTCACTTTATAAGCTACAAAGGTGGGAGTAGGAATAGAGAAGAAAGGTTACAGCAAGCATCTGAAACCTTTCTCTAAGTATCTCAATACACTGTAGGCCCCTAAAATGAAGGAAATTATAGAATGCGAGGAGTCAAAACTTCTATGTTGCCGGCAATACGAGTACCCAGGTGTCTTCATCAGTAGGCACACATTCTTTTTTAAAATGCCAAAAGTGTGAGTAGTTTGATCTTTAGGGGAAATTGTAATCAGTATCCAAAAGACTACCATGATACAGCTGAATTACCTCTGCCTGTCACAGGTTAGAGAACATTTAAATTCTGGAAGTTCACATCAGCTTTTTCTTGATAACAAATCTTAAGTACCTTCCTATATTCACACAATTAGTGATCCAGGACCTTGATAACACTGCAGAGAGAAACTTTCCAACTATCATTCAAATCATATCTAAAAAGGTGGTCATAAATATTTTAAAACCTAAGTGAACTAATAAGACCTAAGCCCATTAAGGATAAGATCTTTTACAACAAATTAAATAAAACAATTTATTGAAGTCTGGACACAAGATAAGCTAGATTTACTAGCTGACCTTTTATTCATTTAAAGAACAAAATTAGCTCTAATTGCATTAGAATGGAACCCAGTAAATTTCCCTGAGTCTTCTAATGCGGCATCCATGTGAGAACTGCTGTAATTGTTTACAAGCAAGATGGAAATGCTTTGATTATAATCTTCCCCCTTGTTTTACTGTGTAGTAAAAGCATTCCCTAAAACCGAAAGCCAGTTTTCTGACGGCATACTATTTTTTCTTTTAAACATGTCGTGTGTTTGGTGTTAAAGAGCAAACTACAGGTGCTAGGGAAAAAAATTAGAGACACCATCATCCTTCTAGGCCAGTAAAGATGAGAGAGCAATAAAAAGAGGTCCCAAACTCTGGAAAAAGCAGGGCAGGGCTGAGATCTGAACAAGAGGGCCAGCTCCCTGCTTCTTCTGCAGGCAACTTGGAATCACAACTGGGATGCGTGGGCTTGCTGACTCTGAGTGCCGGAAGGTGGCGGGGACAGAGCAGACAGCCTGTAACCTTTGTCACAGTGGTCTGGCTGCTAACATTGTCATGTTAGCATCTGTCACTGGCATTAAAAATAGGTCATTTACAAATTTAAAATGTAAAATGTCATGCATGGATTTTAAACATACTCAAGGTTCCTTTTTTTGGGGGGGGGGTCACTGTTCTTGCTAGTTGCTAACATAGGCAAAATACCTATGAAATGTTTTGGTTGTTTTGTTACTAACAACTTCATCAGGGCAAAACAAAACTATCAATACTTTTTAAAAAATCAGAAGCAGTTTTATTGGAAGGGAAGCAAATAAAAACAGAAGAGCAAAAGGCCTTGCAAGTCTGACAGGGATCTTTTAAAAGAAGAACTTTTACTTCTACAGGATCATTCTGAAAACCAACGGCCTCTCTGCCCTGCGTCCTCAGCACGCCTTTATAAAAGTTCGAAATCTGACTGCATTTCTCTAACTAAAGTAAATGGATTGGTCCTCCCTGCCCTGGGAACCCCCTCCACAGGGGAGCAGTCAGTCCTCATGGGGGAGTGGCAGTGGCTGCTACAGGTGAGGGAAAGCAGCACATCCCTGGAGCCAGGTGGACCTTCTGCCCCCACAGAGGCCAGGTGCAGAATGGGAAGATGCCCCCCCAAGTATCCAGGAAACCCCTCTAGTTTTCTTGTCTAACAGGGTTTGATGGAGTCTGCTACTTGCGACCCAGAGTTAACACAATGCCCCAAAGGATACAGGAGCGTTTCAACTTGAGGTGAGGCGGCCCCTGGACATGCCCTCTGGCTGAGCTGTGCTTTGAGGCCTTCCCTTGGCTTAGGGACTGGTGCTGGTGTGACAATCAGCCAATGAAAACTGCCTTTGCATCAGCTGTAAAAACTACGATGCAGGTTACTGTCCTTGTCATCTGGTTCCATAAGGAAATCAATTTTCAAATTTAGTGCCTTGAAAAACTTTGCCACTTTTGAGCCACTGAGAAGTCCCTTTCCTGTCAGCAACGACTTTCGCTTTTTCCCTTCCAGCTGCGACGCGACAGTCCCGTCTGCTGCACAAGCTCTGCTCCTTTTCCTCTCTTTGGCCTTAGCTTCTCATTTCCATTTCCTACTTTACTGTAAGTTCTCCCTTTAAGCTACGCTAAATTTGTTTAGACTGGGAAAGTGATATATGAATAAAAAACATTTCAAGTACAGACAGAAAAATGCAGATAAAAAGTGAGATAAAAACCATTTGCTGTTGCAGCTCTAAAGAAATTTTCACCCAAACATAACTATGCAAGTTCTACCCTATTAAATGTTTTTTTGGCTAAATCTGCTACATTTTAAAATATAAAATGCATATTTTCCTTAAAAATATTTTAAACGTTGGGCAGTGCTTGTGGCTCAAGGAGTAGGGTGCCGGCCGCATATGCCAGGGGATGGTGGGTTCAAGCCTGGCCCTGGCCAAAATTGCAAAGGAAAAAAAAATATTTTAAATGTTTATTTTTATAATTGCCCACAATTATTCTTTATATATGCTGTCTAAAAGTGTTAATTAGAAAAGTTTAGATCGGCTCGGCGCCTGTGGCTCAATCGGCTAAGGCACCAGCCACATATACCTAAGGTGGCGGGTTCGAATCCCCAGTCTGGGCCTGCCAAGCAACAATGATGGCTGCAACCAAAAAATGGCCAGGCGTTGTGGCAGGCACCTGTGGTCCCAGCTACTCGGGAGGCGGAGGCAGGAGACTCGCTTGAGCCCAG
>CAUYQV010083615.1:0-11602 GCA_963574575.1 Galagoides demidoff | reverse complement strand
ATTTTTCTATTGTTTTTGGTAACCTGCAAGTAACTTGGTAACTCGGAAGTAATGAAATCTGTATTTTTTTACAAATCATTGGGATTTTTAAGTTATCATAATTGTATTAGCTAGGATCTTCAACTTTACTAGGAGTGGTGGTAATGAGTACATTTATCTCATAATTGATTTGTAGATAATGCTTTTGTTTCCTCATAAAATTTATATATTTGTCCCAAAGTTATCTTCAATGATTATGTTAATGTTTTGCCTATAGTTGATGTTCTGTAAATATTCATGGAATAAAGGAGGCTGAAATTAAAAAAAAAAGCATAATAAAGACACTGTGTGCTGATAAAGGATAAAAATCAATTAAATAAAATAAAAGAGCCCACGAGTAGATTTATATTATATGACTGTTTGACATTCAACAAGGGACAAAACAATCCAATAAGGAAAGGATTTTCAACAAAAGATACTGGAACAAACAGATTTACAAATTAAAAAATAAACTTTGATCCCTAACTCACACCATAAACAAATGTTGAGATGGATCCTAGACCTAAACATGAAAGCTAAAACTATAAAACTTAAAAGATTAATATTTTTTTCTTCAGAGTAGACAAAGGTTTATTTTAAAAGGATATAAAGCAATATCCATAAAATATCTTGTACTTCATAAAAATTAAACCTTTGCCTCATTCAAAGGCATCATTAAGTGAATGAACAGGCAATCTGCAGACCGTGAGAAAATACTTGCGAATCATATACTTGCCTTAGACCTGGTAACAAGAATATATTAAAAACAAAACAAAACAACAACAGACTTTTGCAAGACTTTTGCAATCAGAAAGGCATAAACAACCCAATAGAAATGGAAAAGAGCATTTCAACGTAAGCACCTCAAAGGATAATATTTGACCAACAAGCACATGAAAAAGTACTATTATTAGAAATTAGAAATACTCAGACTTAAACCACAGTGAAATACCATCCACTAAAATAGCTCAAATTTAAACACAGGTACCATTAAATATTCTTGAGCATAAGTAGCAATAAGAGGCAATACACTGTTGATGCAATATAAGCACCACAACAATTTTAGAAAATGCTCCCCTAGCTTCTGAAAAAGTAGATAAACCCCTAGCCTAAGACTTTGTGATTCTGAAGAAACATGTCCAAAAACATACCTGAACAAAATGTTCATTGCAACTTTATTTATGATAACTGAAAAAAAGGAAATAGCCTTGATGTCCAGCAAGAGGAGAATGGATACCATAGGTAAAATGTACTACATTGTTATAGCAGGATACTACTCAGCAATGGAAAGAATAAGTCCAGCATGTACAATGGCCATTCACAACTGTATGCAGAATGAAGTCTTAGACACTAAAGTACTTAACTTTATGCTTCTAGCTGTGTCAAGTTCTAGAGCAGACATAACTAATCGATGATGGAGAAGAATCAGAACTGTTGTTGCTTCTATGGAAATGAGAGTGAGGATTTATTTGGAAGAAACGTGAGTGAACATTCTGGAGTGACAGTCATGTTGTGTTTGCTTAGGTCATCAAATGGTCACTTACGATTCGTAGATTTTATTGTACGTAAATATTACCTAAAAAGAAGGAAACAAAAGAAAGAAAAAATACTGTATTGAACTCTAGTTAATAATATGCATGCTAAAATATTTAGTATGACATGTACTGAAGTCTGCAATTTAAGTTGAAATGCATTTTTTAAAAATAGATGGAACAATAGATTTCTGATAAAAGCAAGTATAGTAAAATGTCAATTATAAAGTCTAGTTGATAGCTGTATGTGTCTAGTTGATAGCTGTATGTGTGTTCACACTGAGATACTTTTAACTTTTCAATATGTTTGCATATGTTCATTATAAAATGGGATGGAGAAGAAGACAGAGGAACCATTCCCACGTTTTGTGTGTGTGGATGCTGTAATGGGGTGGAATTAAGGACATGAACCAAATGTGAAGAAGTATTTTATACAAGGGTTGTCCAGAAAGTATCCAGTCATGTAGTATAAAAATAGAGACATAGATACTTTGATACTTAGAGCTGGATACTTTACAGACAGCCCTAGTATATTAAAAACTTTCAATTATTTTAAGGTGTATAGTAGTTTAGTTTTTATGTAGTTGGATCTATCAGTCTTTGAATTAGGATGTTTGAACTTGCTAAATATAAAAAATGACTTCAAAAGTCATTAAATTCTTGACAATAATAATCAGTTTTATGTTTAGGAACAAATAATCTTTCACTATTCATTATGATTATTTTATATAATCATATAGATTATTGGTTGCCAGACAACATAATTTCTAATATATTTAAGTCTTTTAATATTTAAAACTAAATATTTTCTTTGGTTTAGTTTGGATCTTATAGGCCCACACATTTTTGAGTAAAATATACCTTTTTCCTAAGCAATTAGTTTTATTAGTAGAATCACTTTCCATCATCTCTTCAAACGGGTTATGACTGGAAAATGCTTTCTATTTTTTTAAAATAATAGATTAGTCCAGATCAGCTAGTACACTTTAATCACTTACTCTAAGATGTGAGGGGGGTGCTGGTTTACTTATTCATACTTACTATAGAAAGCCCTATTATCCACGAATATGACAATATTGTTAGCAAAATGTTATTAAGCACACATTTAGCAAATACACTTTTGTGCATCATTTGGACCTAGCAAAACAATAGTAAAAGGTAATGTTAGTGTTGATATTCTTTTACCTTTTTAAAGGAATATGGCTGGTAACTGATCATTAAGTTCCAAAGTCGACTATTGGTTTAAGTTATTCAATGCAGATGGCCTTTGTGTTTAAGTAGATTAAGACAGTATAGTGTATTTACATTTAGTGTGATTCCTAATGCTTTGAAATTATCCCCATCATCTTCTTTTAAGTTCTTCTTAGCAGAAGAACTTATACCTCCCTGATATCTATTTTAGAACTTCTTATACCTCCCTGATATCTATTTTATAATAATATTTTTATTGCTTTTTGTTTCAGAATAAAAATCGTATTTTTTGGTATTTAGTGCCCCTATCAATTTTAAATACACACTTAACTCACATTACTCCAACATAATATATTCACTATGTTCTTCTTTTCCCAAATATGTCTCTAAGACTTCTTTTTACTCCTCTAGGAAAAACCCCCATCTCCATCATTACCGTTGTCTAGAAAGTTTGATATAAAACTTGATAATACGAAGTAATTCAATATCATTAGTGATATTTATGTAAATACCGTTCAGCAATACCTGTGCTCAAATTCTTTTCTCTGATTTTTAATTTTTGATATTTGTGTTAGGGAAGATGAGTTTTTAATGCCCTACTCTTTGTATGTTTAAAAAAGTTTTTACTTTGTCTCTAATTAATAACTTAGCAGTATATAGAATCTGAGGTTTATGATTCTCTGGTCACTTTGAAAACTGTTGATGAAAAGTTTGCTGCATATGGTTATAATAAATCTGTTAAGTAATTGGTTTTTTCTCTATAAAAACTTATTATTATGTGGTCAATGATCTATAATTTAGTCTGATATGAAATTTAGATATATTTGTAGTTATTCCTCTTTCTAGTCAGTATTTTCAGTCTAAGAACTTAATGTTTTTCTTCAATTGCAGAAAATATCTTCTTGTATTCCTCTTCTACCAGCTCTTGTACAATCTTTTAATGAAACCGTGGTTGGGATTTCTCATCAAAAGTCATGTTTTTTAAAATTATTTTTCTTTCATGTTTTTACCACTTTATTTCAGCGGCTCTTAGTGGGGTCAAGATACCCACCTGGACATTGGACAACTTCTCAGTACAATTTTGGCCGTCACATTGGTGAAGGGAGATCACTGTCATCTCGTAGGAAAGGGCCAGAGATGCTGCTAAAATCCTGCAAAGAACAAGACCCTGCCAACAACAAAGAATTATTTGGCCCCAAAAGAAACACTGATGAAAAACCCCGCTTTATTTCTCTGTCCCAGCCTTGCGAATGAAGGCCTCATACTAATTACCTGTTCACCAAATCTCTTTCCTACTGTCTGGTCTGAGAGTCTTCCATATATTAACAACCTATTGTCACACATGCTATTATATATACATTTTCCCTGGGGAGAATTAATCTCCCAATTGCCAGTTGTACTGTTCCGCTTTCGGTTGTTTTCTGTGTCCTAGCATCTGAGCTGGCAGGCTGACATTGCATGGAGGTTTTAGTTCTCTTTCCCCTGCTTTCTCCACACTCTTCTGTTCCTCTCACCTCCCAAAGTTCTCCGGCTGTCTGGAGCGGGGAGTGGTCTGGGGCTACACCTTCTGCTGGCTGTTTAAACCTTTCCCATGGTGATAGTGAGAACAGTATCGTTCAATTCCCCAAACCAGAGGACACTTTGACCCAAGTCCTGGTTGCGAGGTGGTGCCCGCTTCTTTGACTCCCTGGCTATATCATTGTAACTACAACATAGCTCCAGGCTTGTTTTTTCAACCTCTTTTCCAGAAGAGGGGGTTCCTCAGCCCTCAGTTTTAAGAAATGAGATCTCCAGCAAGCAATATTTATCCTAACAATGCTACATGAGTCATTCCAGAATCTTCGCCTACGTGGAGTTTTAAGTTCAGTTTTTCTTAGCTTTAAACTACAGAATTATTTACCTTCTACTTCTTATACCGATCATTTCATCTTTTTATATTTTACCATTATACTGTGTGTCTGGAGCAAATGGAATTACATTACCCCAAATGAATGTCTGTCTCTTGTCTTCTGGTTCAAATAACAACTAATACTCAACAACATTTATATTCTATTTAAAGGCTTCCTTTTTAAATAATAAATATGAACGGATATAATATTTATAATATGAATGATACAAATACAATTATATCAACTATTTCTTCAGTGGCCCTTAAGATTTTTTTCTTAATTAGCTTAAATGAAGTATATTTTTATGTTATCTAATATTGTTTATAGTTTCAGTCCTGTCATAAACTCCCTTTCTTTTGTGATAAGTACTCCTATTTTATCATGCTATATTTTATATTAAATGTTGGTACCAATACTGAACATGGAAATTAATATCACTCTTTTTGCTATATTTATTAAAATTTATTTTTCAATGTTTTTTGAATTACAAGATAAATTATTTAACTCAAAATTTTTTAAAGTTGTAAAAAAATTATTTTATAATCTTTAATTCCAATGATTTAAAAATTTAGTGAATGAGCCCATTGTTCAGTCGAGTCTGGAGGTATTTAGAGAATTTGCTCCTTTGAAACTATATCAATGTTTTGGTTAACGATGCGAGGAGTTTTAGACCACAATAATCTTTACCAAGTTAAACATATTTTTCATATGTTTATGAAATACAATGTTCTGATATGCCCTATTCATTGATTTATTTTTTAATTTTAATATTTTCTCTTGAACTATTTGTATAGTAAATATTTAGGAGTTTTCTATGTTGCTATAACAGCATACCCCACACATGCATACACAGTCTTAAGTGATAATTTGCCATGAGTAAAAATGGGTCATATTTTCTTTTATTCAGAATTTTAAGAATATTTCTATTTTGCTGTCTTATATCCAGCATTGATATTAAAAATTTGGCATCAACCTGATTCTTATTTTTTGGTAAGGGATCTATCTATCTTCCTCTATAAACACTTCTAGAATAATATCTTTTCCTCTGACGTTTTAAAATATTGCTGTAATATGTGTAGATGTATTTTTTATGCTCTCTCATTTTGATACTCTGTGAGCCTTTTCAATGCAAAGTAGGTAATCTTTCTAAATCTTGAAAACATGTTTTCATTATCTCTAAAAATATTTTCACCTCTCTGTTTTTCCTTCCTCTTCAAGACACTCCTATGACTGTATCCTGACATTTTTATTCTTCATCTCTTAATTTGACCTTAGTCTGGCTTATTTATTTTCTTTTTCTTCATCAATTTCTATTCATATATGGAATATTATTTTCCAATCTCACTAATTCCAACCTTTTTCTTTAGCCATAGTCATGCTGGTATTTGTTCCTTCTATTGCATTATTTAAGTATTATATTTTTATTTTTAATAAAAAAAATTATTTTTATTTTATTTATATGTCCCTTAATAAAGAGGGATGTATATATATGTATGTGTATGTATATATGTGTATGTGTGTGTTTTATCTCTTCACGTATTATTTGCCATATTTCTTGGTCTACATATTCTGAAATTCTGCTGCATAATATGTATTATGTATATTTGAATATTTATCTTCCTATTTTAAGATTGTACTCCACAGATGTCTATCAATTTTGGCAGGAAGGCACCAGCTGCACTTCCCGCAATGCACATTGGAGTATACCCAAAGTTTGGTGAGGCCCTTGCCTGTCTGGAGAGGAGAGGGGAAATGCCCCAGGGCAAACAGACTCAGACCCCAGAGAACAATGTTAACCACTATGTAAGACTCATTTTGAAATGACTTGAAGTAAGCAGTTTAGTTTATGAACCCAGCCTGGGGGGTTGGAGGAAGAGACCTGAAGACCAAAGGCATGGAGGCAGACCCCCATCAGCTGCACACCTACTGCTCAGAAGCATCAGCCGCCTGGGCATTTTTAACATTTTTATAGCAAAAGAACAGATCGTGATTATTCCAAACGAAAAGGTAAAAGCAGAACTATTTAATAAAATGTTTTCCTCCACCCTCTTCTCCTTGAACTGCCTCCTATCACCCTGCACCCATGGCTGCAGACACATCCAAGCTCTCCCCACCCAGGGACAGCTTCTTGGTAGTGTGCATTTTCAACTGGCTTTTTTCCTCAAATTTTGGTTTCTTTGATCCATGTTTTCCTCAAGCTTCTGTCATGTCTCTAGGATTGATTCAGAAGAATACAACCAGCCCATCCAGAGCTACCAGCAATTTTGAGCCTCTGATTATCTAAACTCCCAAGGTGTTGAGTTGGTATAATTTCCCAAGCTTACCAGTAGGAAGAACCTTCTAGACATGGTGGGCCAGGAAATGAGAAGATGTGGGGGATGAGGGTGGGCCAGGGGGGAGCAGTGAGGCCCCTGCTATATACTCACTCCCAGCTGGAGTCTCTGGCTCCACACCTCATATTTCTTACTCTCCTTTAAAATATCAAAACAAAAAACTTTTCCTGAAAGTTTGAGCCAAAAACATGGAAGTGCACTATATTGAGAAAAACATGGTACATCCTATTTTTCTGTATGGGTAGTTAAATTTTTGTAGACTTTGGCACTATGAATTTTCCTCTGACTACTTCTTTGGACAGTTCCCCCTGGGTTTTAATATGTGCCATTTCCTTTGTCAAAACATAACTTGTTATTTTTATCACTGACTTTTATTACTCCTCCAAAAAATAACAAAGTATTTTATTGATTACAAAGACAAATTTCCAAGGTGCTTATGGCTAAGGTGTCAGCTATTACATAAAAACTCAGAAAGTACCAATATCTGATGCCTAGCTAGAAAAAGAAATCACTACTGCAGACTTGAAATTCCCCAACCGAATAATTTTCTAAACAGTTGATTTTTCCTCCTAAATCACTTTTCCTATTTTAGCACAATAAGA
This sequence comes from Galagoides demidoff, assembly GCA_963574575.1. Taxonomy (NCBI): domain Eukaryota; kingdom Metazoa; phylum Chordata; class Mammalia; order Primates; family Galagidae; genus Galagoides; species Galagoides demidoff. The sequence goes on along the minus strand of CAUYQV010083615.1, from coordinate 4,037 downwards.
AGATTTTCACAAGAGACCTGTAGTGTTGTATTCCAACAAGCAAGGCAGTATGGAACACTTCCCCTCCCGTAGCCGCATGTCAATCATTTCGTGTAATTAGTTTCCTAATGATGCTGAAACATTTGCTTTCTACCTGAATGATCTCATCTTAGCACCAGGCAATTTTCTGGATCATTTTAAATATGAAATTTATAGGGAAGTCCTAGCAAATACATTGTAGACAATGTGGAGACAGGAAAAACTCAGGATCAAACCTTTTGCCAGTGAAGTGTATAACATTTTCCTTGACAGAACCAAAGTGATATATAGCATGTCACAGCTAAGCTGTAAAAATACCATGACCTTTCATCAGTCTCAATTATTAGAAGTAATAGCCTCAGGCTGAAACTACTTGGGAATCCCTGACAACATTAAACACAGAAAAACTATGGAATCTAATGCAAAGTGCTCAGCCAAACCGTGCTGGGATAGGGTTGCCTAGTGGTCCATTCATCATTTTTTTCCAGCTTACTCTGGGGTTGACATCTCCTTATTAAGTCTTTCCCTGGGTCATTTCACACTGCTGAAGAGGCAAAGCGGAAATCCCATCAGGAGGCCTCCATTTCCAGAGGGAAGGGAGGTATTTGATTTTTTTTGTGCCATCACCATCTCATTAGGCAGAAAGAAAACTGCTGTTTCAAAAGTCATATCCAGTGTGGATGAGTGTCCCCATGTGCAGGAAACTTCTAAGAGAAAATAAACTGCTCTCCTATGATGAGGAAAGCCAGACAGAGCACCATAAACAGACTAACAGTACACAGTCTACTGAAAGAAAGGATGGGAAGATCAAGAGAGGGTAGGATTCAAGGGAAAGGGAAATCTTTCATAGAATTCTATGGGGCAAACCTCAAGGGCGACTAGTAATATTTCACCGAAACAGGTAGTGACAATAGGCAAACAGATTCCTTTCAATTGAGAATGGATTTCAGAAACAGTTCTCCTAGTCTCTGAAATGTAGCACCTTAATTAGGAATTTACGAGACAAATTGTGACAGTATTACCAATACCTATGACTGGGTCACCAACAGAAATCACATATGTGATAATTTCATCTTGCATGTCCGTTGCAGCAGACATTATGAGAGAAAGGTTAAGAACCGGGTTTTACTTCTTTTATAGTAATGATCTCTGAATTACTGGTGAGCCCCTTTCCATGAATAAATATCCTAGTGAAAGACCAGAGAGGGAGACTCTGTGAGGGGTGGGCAGGCAAGACGGATGGGGGGGAAGGGGTTGGTCTGCACAGGGCAGCATAGATGTGTTTTCATTGGATCCTCTGCTTAGCCCGGTAGAGGCAGCTTGAAACACCTGCCAGAGCCAGGGCGCACTGCGCCACCCTACAGCCCTGCTGCTCAGGTGGTATCAGCCTCTTTACTCCCACCCTATGTTCCCATCTTCTGCCAGATGCGGGGATGGATGAGGACCTAGTCTCCCTGACAGTGGGGAAGAGAGATGGAGGTAATGAAGACCACGCTCCCACCCCAGCAGAAGGAGGTGAGAAAATATAACTTTAAATCAAGTTTGGAGTTTTACACAATAGACACATCTGGACATTCTAACTTCTGAACCAACATTCTGTTTGGTGACGTTAAGGATCCCTGGGACTTCTTATTAGCATGGTCATCTCACAGCCCCGATGGATACAACTCAGGCGGGGAAATAAATCTCCCTGGTGAATTTTAAAGGGAGAGTAGAATACAAAATTAAGTAGCTTTATAGTTATGCCCCATGAATTCTGTATGTTCAGAATAAAATTTATATTGACTTTTTGTCTTTTTCCTGAGATGCATAAAACTTCTACTCTGGCTAATTTTCTTTATCCCAGAGCCCGGGTCAGATCCCACTGTCCTTTCTGAGATTTGTTCTTGTCCAAAATGCTTCCTCTTTCCACTCCGGTGCTCTATAAATCCTGTCCACCCATCTGATCTGGCTCAAACCCATTGCTTGGGTGATAAATTTTATTTAAATGCACAACCCACATTGATTCTGTCCTCCCAATTTCTGTTGCTTTTTCATAGCACCATTTATTTGACTTACAATTACTATAGTCTATTTTTATATACTTTTACACCTTTCTGTCATCAATGAATTGAAGGCAACCATAAAATTGTATGTTCCTGTACTATAAGCCTATTAGGTACTTATTATACAGGGTGGACATAAAGTTTGTGTGCAATTTAAAATCATTTAACATAGTAAAATTGCACATGAACTTTATGGACACCCTGTATTTTAATTTGAAATTTTAATATATCTCACCAGAGACCTTCTATCTGAACATCATTCTGCAAAGCAATTATTGTTCACTTTTTTCACTCTGCAGAAAAGAAAACGTTTTAATATACACGGCTTTCTTATCTGTTTACTTGCCTTCCAGTACTGACAGACCATTTTCAACATTTTTTCTAAAGCTAATAATACATCATATTTTTCTTGATTTTTTTTTTTTTTTTTGGTAATTGCAGACAACTTCTGTTCTTAGAGAATGTGGAGGTCATTTCTTATCATTTCAAGTATAAATATAAACACAAACCTTATTTCCAATCATATCTGTGTATGCAGAACATAAATCCAGGAAATATTATCTGTTTGTATGTAAATACTCTAGCCCCATGAGTTAAAGGGATGTTGGTTTTATTTAAAATGCACTTGCAAGCTTGGAGGCAGCAAAGAGGTGTCTCCAGGGTCCTGTGTGTTTTAGAGAGGAATGTGAGGAATGTGGGCTCCCGGCTTGGAAGACAATCACTTCTTTGATTGGATCCCCAGTTGTGCTTTGCCCAGGCATTCTCTGTTTTTAGATCCAAAGGTAAATTTAACTTAGGGAGGAGGTATTCCTGTTTGTCAGTTTCAAAAGCGATTTGTTTTCATTCTGTTCTCCCTTTCTTTTTTGTAAGCAGTAAATCTTTGGAAATTTGAACACTACCCTTGTTTTCCACTCTGGTTATTTCTTTAGAGGTTAAAGTTTATAACCCTGTCTCTATCCCTAAAAGGCGGGAGAGAGAATAGACCATTTAGGAAATTCTGTTGGTAAAATTATTCACAGTGATTCTATTTAAGGCAGATTTCACTCGTAAAAACATGGCAGTGATCTATATTTTCTTGATGTAATAAAAGTAGCTTCCCCCCAAAAGCCCCCATCATTTGAACAAACATCTATCAGAAGAATGCTCCATGTTTGAATTCGCATAAGAAAAATCTCCAAAGTTCTGTGCCTTTCTCAAATATGTATTAACCAACATTAATAATATCCTCTTAATATTATCCCTTATTTCTACACACTTTAAACATATCTCTTGGTGTTTGGGTTAATTCTTTTCTTGTTCATACCTCTAACACATTGAAAAACAATTGATAATTCTTGGTATCCATTGTATGGTATCCATCCCATAGTATGATTCTGATTCTATTGTCATATGTCTAAGAATACCTAAAGTTCCTTCCGATTTAAAAGGCCATCAATTTATACTTTTAATTTATTTCTTTAAGGTAAGATTTAAAAATGAAAACAAACAAAAAAATCTCCTTTTGAGTCAGTCAAAATATAGCATTGAAACTAAACCTGAATATAAACCATTTTGAAAAAATTCATTGATTAGCAAAGTAGTAAAAAATCTGATATAGGAAAGTAACGTTGTGTTTTAGTGAGAGTCTGAGGTCCATGGAAGGGCTTGCCTTTAAGGTAGTGGTTCTCAACCTGTGGGTCACGACCCCTTTGTAACAATGAAAATACATCCTGCATATCAGATATTTACATTACGATTCACAACAGTAACAAAATTAGCTATGAAGTCTCAATGAAAATAATTTTATGGGCTCGGCGCCTGTGGCTCAATTGGCTAAGGCGCCAGCCATGTACACCTAAGGTGGCGGGTTCGAATCCCCAGCCCGGGCCCGCCAAACAGCAATGATGGCTGCAACCAAAAAATGGCCGGGCGTTGTGGCGGGCACCTGTGGTCCCAGCTACTTGGGAGGCGGAGGCAGGAGACTCACTTGAGCCC
>CAUYQV010083614.1:0-10127 GCA_963574575.1 Galagoides demidoff | reverse complement strand
CTGTCATTGTTGTTTTGGCGGGCCCGGGCTGGATTCGAACCCGCCATCTTAGGTGTATGTGGCTGTCACCTTAGCCACTTGAGCCACAGGCACCGAGCCCCTACTATGATTTCTTATGGTAAAATTTCTTCATTACGTGTTCCCTTGTTTAAAGTATTCTCTTTAGTGCATCATAAACTCCCTACAATATAATTCATTCAATAAATTCTTAACAGTTATGTGTGCCAGGCACTGCTTTCTTGTTTTGTTTTGAGACACTCTCACTCTGTTAGCCAGGCTGGAATGTCATGGTGTCAGTCTAGCTCACAGCAACCTCAAACCTGTTTCAGCTTCCCCAGTAGGTGGGATTACAGGCACCCACACAGGCTCAGGTAATTTTTCTATCTTTGGTGTACATGGGGTCTTGCTCTTGCTGAAGATAGTCTAGAACTGGCTTAGCACCTGTAGCACAGTGGTTACGGTACCAGCCACATACACCAAGGCTGGCAGGCTCTAATCTAGCCCGGGCCAGCTAAACAATGACAACTACAACCAAAAAAAAAAAAGCCAGGCATTGTGGTAAGCACCTGTAGTCCCAACTACTTGGGAGGCTGAAAGGCAAGAGAATTGCTTAAACCCAAGAGTTTGAGGTTGCTGTGCGCTGTGATGCACAGCACTCCAAGGAGGACAACATAATGAGACTCTTGTCTCAAAAAAGATAGTCTACAACTCCTGAATTCAAGAGACGCTCCTATCTCTGCCTCCCAGAGTGCTAGGATTATAGGCAAGAGCCCTGTAAACTCAGCCCTCAGGCACCGTATTAACTCCTAGGCTCAAAGCATACAAAGAAAAGTAAACAAGATCAACAAGATCCCTGCTCTTTTTGGCTTACCATCCAAAAGAGCCAAAAGTGGAAACAAATATTAGGTACCATGTTTGAGTACAGGATGCAAAATACACTGATGAAAGAATCACCTAATCTGTCCACTGAAATCAGAAGTTTCTGATAGACCATGATATCTCAGCCAGGTCTTGAAAGACGAGTAAGCAGATAAATGGGAAGGAGAAGACTCTAGGGTTAGGGTGGTGCCTGTGGCTCAGTGGGTAAGGTGCTGGCCCCATATACCGAGAGACCAAGAGTAGCAAGTTCAAACCTGGCCCTGGCCAGGAGATGGAGGTTGCTGTGAGCTGTGATGCCAAGACACTCTACCAAAGGTGACAAGACACTCTACCGAGGGCAATAAAAAAAAAAAAAGGGCGGCACCTGTGGCTCAAAGGAGTAAGGCACCAGCCCCATATGCTGGAGGTAGCCCTGGCCAAAAAAAACTCTGAGGTTAATCAGGCAGAGTGAGAGATAGAGACTGTGGTGAGACTGGAAAAGGGGAGTTGAGGATCCAGATTCCAATCAAGCCAAAATAACAAGCATGAACTTCACCTTGCCTTGGAGGGAAAAACTATTGAAGAATAACAGGAGCTGGGCTCCTGCCTGTAATCCTATCACTCTGGGAGGCCAAGGTGGGTGGACTGCTTGAGCTCAGAAGTTCCAGACCAGCCTAAGCCAAAGCCAAGACCCTCATCTCTACTAAAAAATAGAAAAATTAGCTGGGCATTGTGGTGGTTACCTGTAGTCTCAGCTACTCAGAGGCTGAAACAAGAGGATCACTTGAGCCCAGAAGTTTAAGGTTGCTGTAAGCAACGATGCCAAGACATTCTACCAAAGGTGACAAAGTGGGACTCCGTCTCAAAAAAAAAAAAAAAAAAAGGAAGAGCACATTTACACTGGACCCTAAAGAAAAATTTGCCATGCTAAAAATGAGAGAAAATGGTAGAACAGCACAATGAAAGGGAAAGACATAAGAATACTATACTTGATGACCTGTGATCTTGTTAGAGTACTAGTTAATTCTACACTTATAAGTCAGTCAGCTGGTAAATACTTACTGAAAACCTACCATGTGTCTTGGATCTTGAAGAATCAAATGAAAATTAAAATCATCTTTCCCCAAAATAAGGTACTTTGAAATTCACACACAAAAGTTTATTCTTTTTATTTTCACACACAAAAGTTTAATTATAAGAATAAATGAGATCACTCTTTGGTCCATGGACTCCAAATAAAGAACATCGAATAAGAGCAAAATAGAACTGGGATAATGTCCCTGGCTAGGGGAGAGCTGAAAAGCAAGCTGGGGCCAAGATTGTGGAGACTTTTTATTCCAAACCTAAGAAAACTGGGTATTTCAGACAATTGCAGAGATATGATTTTTAATAGAGAGTGTCAAATTCAGTCCTCACAACAATGTATTTACATAGAGAACAGTAAGCACTACTATCCATTTGCAGATTAAGATTTGAAGAAAATAAAAGCCCCAGGTTACAAACTAGTTCAAATTGTGACGCCAGTATGGCCTGACTCAGAGCTCCTATACCAGCAGTTCTCAACCTGTGGGTAACGACTGTATTATGAGAACCACTGCTGCCGTATACTGAATCACCCATCTAAGAAAAACAGAAACACATGCAGTATTTATTTTAACCATTAAAAATCTACAAAGTCACTGTTCGTCTAGAACCTAAAAGTATCTCCTATAAACATACTTTACTCATAAGATTACTTTGCCTAGTATTCTCAAAGTATAATCATTTATCCAGGAATTTCAAGTTTGTTAAATGAAGTTTACTTTGAAAGTCTTCTAAACATGTTAGAAATAGAGCCACTAGTCATTGAATTTTAGAAGTCTAAGTTCCCAAAATATAGCAAAAACTTGAGAAGACATCATCATTTTTTCAGCAAAACAAAGAAAGACTGTTTTCTGAGGTTAATCTTATCCACACTGTCTGGCAGACAGTGTTTTCAGAAAAGAACTGAAAGAAGCATGCACACACATATCCCATAGTCATTTAATATAAATTTTTACTGAGTACAATCTGATCTAAGTATCATTTTCTAGCAACTATTACTTCTGGAATTTCATTTTATCATCTTCACAAACTTACGAAAGCTGAAAATATGCCCAAAATGAGACAAGCTTCTCTACTCATATATTAGTTTATTTCTTGATTCAGTGCAATTCCAAAGATAGACCCATCGCCTTTAAGTGATGCAAAAGATGGTTCAACCTGGTACAATATAAGTGTATTGCAAAAGAGATGAACTCGGTACAATGTTAAGTGTCTAGCACATTTCTCACTAAATACCTGAGGAAAACACATTAGTAAAGCGTCTCATGAGCACATGAGGCCTTTACGATCGTGCAATGCTTACTTCACATTTTATGTGTTCCTTTTTCAGAGTACACAAATCCTGCCTTCACTTGGTTCCTATCTTCAGAACTCAGGTACACAATTAGTGTTTGTTAAGTGAATGAATAAATCTTATTCTGCCTTTCAAATGTGAAGCCAAGAGCTATTAAACCATTTTTTTTTTTTTTGAGACAGAGTCTCACTTTGTCTCCCTCGGTAGAGTGCTGTGGTATCACAGCTCACAGCAACCTCAAACTCTCGGGCTTAAGCAATTCCCTTGCCTCAGCCTCCCAAGTAGCTGGGACAGGCGCCCACCACAACACCAGGCTATTTTTAGAGAGGAGGCTTAGGCTCTGGCTGAAGCTGGTCTTGAATCTGTGAGCTCAGGCAATTCATTGGCCTTGGCCTACCAGAGTGATAGGATTACAGGTATGAGCCACCACACTCAGCCTAGACCATTATTTATTGATGGTGAAAATTTTCCTGCTTCTTCATAAAATTTTTACCTTTTACAATGTAAATCTGACTTAAGCAACAGTTGTAGGTAAAGTGATTTTCAGGTAGAAAAATCTGTTTGAGGGCGGTGCCTGTGCCTCAAAAGGGTAGGGCGCTGGTCCCACATGCCGGAGGTGGCAGGTTCAAACCTAGCCCCGGCCAATAAAAAAAAAAAAAAAAACTGTTTGAATCCTCTCACTGCCTCTTACTCATCTTGTCACTCTGGCCACTTTGCTTACCTTTGTGAGGTTACCTGATGTGTGCCTTCATTTGTAAAATAAAGATCTCCACTGTGTAAAGTTACTGTGATTATTAAATATACAGAAAACTAAAAAAAAAAAAAAAATTAAAAAAAAAAATTTTTTTTTTTTTTAAGCTGGGGCTGGGTTTGAACCGCCACCTCCAGCATATGGGGTCAGCTTATTACTTCTTTGAGCCACAGGTGCCGCTCCCCCCCAAAAAAATTGTATTTATCTTTTTTCCTGTATTTTGGGATCATGGACACACCTGACTTTTATTTGGGCTACCAGAGAAAATGTGTCAAAAAATTTTTGACAAATTTTGTGAAGTAGCCGGTGTACATAGCTTTTTTCCCTACTGTTTGGATAAAGCATTATGATGGAGATAAAGATCAGAAAACAAGATACAGTTTTGTTTTTGTTTTTTTGAGACAGAGTCTCACTATGTCACCCTTGTTAGAGTGCTGTCGTATCACAACTCATAGCAACCTCAAATTCTTGGGCTTAAGTGATTCTCTTGCCTCAGCCTCCCAAGTAGCTGGCACTACAGGTGCCCACCACAATGCCCAGCTATTTTTTTGTTGTTTTAGCTGGCCGGGGCCAGGTTCAAGCCCTCCAAGTCTTGGTGTATGTGGCTGGCGCCCTAACCACTGTGCTTTGGGTGCCAAGCCTTAGGGGGTTTTTTTGCCCTTGGTAGAGTGCCCTGGCGTCATAGGTCAGAGCAACCTCCAACTCTGGGGCTCAAGCGATCCTCTTGCCTTAGTTTTTCACTTTTTAATAGAAATAGGGTCTCACTGCACAGGCTGGTTTCAAACTCATGAGGTCAAGCAATCCACCAGCCTCGGGCTCCCAGAGTGCTAGGATTATAGGCGTGAACCACTGCGCCCGCCTAATACAGTTTTGCAGTCATTCTTTGCCCTAGGTTATAGGCACAATTAGGACCCAACTCACTTCCAATCCAATGTGCTTTCCATTACAACATAATGGAACATGTCTTATTTTATTTAACTTCTTAGTACAAAAGTCACATTTGGAAAAATTTCCAGCCAAAAAAAACCAAACTTCATAAGAAAGACAAATCCACAAAGTGCCTTCTTTTTTAAATTATTCTGGCCCCTCACATCTTTAGGTGTCACCTAGACTCAAGAAAGTAGAGCAGGCTCAGCGCCTGTGGCTCCAGTGGCTAAGGCGCCAGTCACATACACCTGAGCTGGCAGGTTCGAATCTAGCTCCAGCCCACCAAACAATGCCGGCTGCAACCAAAAAATAGCCAGGCTACAAAAAGTAGGCTCTGGCAGGTGCCTGTAATCCCAGCTACTTGGGAGGTGAAGACAGGAGAATCGCTTGAGCACAGAAGTTGGAGGTTGCTGTAAGCTGTGATGCCACCATACTCTACCCAGGGTGACAGCTTAAAGCTCTGTCTTAAAAAAAAAAAAGAAGGAAGGAAGGAAAGTAAAGCAGGCCAGGTGCAGTGGCTCACGCCTATAATCCTAGCACTCTGGTAGGGGAGGCAGGTGGATAGCTTGAGCTCACAAGTTCAAGATAAACCTAAGTAAAAGCAAGACACCCCCCCCCCCATCTGTACTAAAAATAGAAAAAGCTGAGGCAAGAGGATCACTTGAGCCCAAATTAGAGGTTGCTATAAGCTATGATGCCACTGCACTCTACCCAGGGCAACCAACAACTTGAGATTCTGTCTCAAAAAAAAGAAAAGAAAAAGAAAGTAAAACATTCTGTTAAATAAAATTGGAGCTCTCCTTGTGGCAGGCACCTGTAGTCCCAGCTACTTGGGAGGCAGAAGCAGGAGAATCGCTTGAGCCCAGGAGTTGGAGGTTGCTGTAAGCTGTGACACCACGGCAGTCTACTGAGGGTGACAAAGTGAGACTCCGTCTCAAAAGAAAAAGAAAAAGCATTAATTTATCAGGAAAAAAAAAACAAAAAAACTAGAGCTCCAAGTACTGGATATAAAAAGCAGAATACACATATATGGTATCTTCTGATAAGCTTCAACATGACTGGTTACATTCATTCATTTTTGTTATCTTTCTGGGAAGAGAACTCAAGCTTAGAAGTCTAACCCAAAATTCACAATTGTTTTCCTTCCCCCTCCCCAATTAGCTCCTCCTTCTCTCCCATAGCATTCCATGTCCCTTTCCACCTCTACCTTTGGCAATGGAATGGTCACTACCATTCTATTCCCAGACAAGACTCATTTTCACCTGAAACTTTCAGTCGTAAGGACTACCCTACCTAAAGTAGGCTCCCCCCAGTGACTTCTTTCTAAGCACATACAATAATCTATAATTAACCTTTTTACTTATTTTTACTAGTTAACTGTCTTTCCCACTAGAATGTCCCATGAGGGCTCTCTCCTCCCCACTGTTTCTACACCACCTTTTCCATCATTACCAAAACTTCACTGGTGGCCAGGCATGGTGGCTCACTCCAAAACAAGTGGATTGCGTGAGCTCAGGAGTTTGAGACCAGCCTGGGCAAGAGTGAGAGACCCTGTCTCTACCAAAAACAGAAGAACTGAGGCAAGAGCATCACCTGAATCCAAGAGTTGGAGGCTGCTGTGAGCTATGACGCCATAGCACTCTACCCAGGGCAACAGCTTGAGACTGTCTCAAAAATAAAATAAAATAAAAATTAATAAAAATAAAAGTTCGAGACCAGCCTGAGCAAGAGTGAGAACTCAACTCTAAAAACAGCCCAGAATTGTGGCTGGAGCCTGCAGTCCAGGTACTTGGGAGTCTGAGGCAAGAGGATTTACCTGAGCCCAAGTGTTTGCGGTTGCTGTGAACCATGATGCCACAGCACTACCCAGGGTAGTGACAGTGAGATTTTGTCACCCAAAAAAAGGCACTGAAAATAGTGACATTTCTACCACCTCTCATCAACTGCAAGCTCATCATGGGTATGTGCTATGTATGTCTTATTCACACTTCCTCAGCACTTGGTAAAGTGCCTGGCACCATCCTATGGAATCAGTAAACGTTTGTGTAATAAACAAGTGTAATTATAAGAATAATCACTATTACTATGAAAGCAGAAAACAATCACAAATTAACAAGTAATACTGCTGGGAAATGCTAAAAGTTGTACACACAAAAACTAGAGTGATACAATGTATGGAAAAAGATTGGCAACAATAAAATTCCATTCAAAGATATGAGGTGCTTCTGGCTCAGAAGAAAGGAAGAAGAGCAATCACGCAATTCAACTTTTGATTCTTCTCTGGATCAACACAGCAAATTGGCCCCCCAAATTATAACTTAGGAAGGATGCAGTTCATTCAGTACACCAGACTACTCATTATGAGTCCAGGGGCTAACAGACTACGATTATTTTGCGTTCTCTAAGGTACACCAAGAGGAAAAAAGGAGTGGCTCCAACAACTGACAGAACAAACGTCAGAAGTAGAAATAATGGCAAATATTAACACTTGTAAAAGACTTGAACACACTGAGAAAAATCTTAGACTGATCATGAAGACTAAATTAAACACACCCACAAATATGTAATCTTAGGTCAGGACCCACAATAGTACAGAAATGGTACAGAAATATCAGACGACTGCCAAAAGAGGCCACACTCTACATCTCTCTCTCCCCCATTCTCTCTCCCCTGCTCAAAGACCCAACCTCACTCTTGGTAGCACAATCCTTAAAGGAACATCGAAAAAGCGAAAACACAGCTTAAATGTCGAAAGAAAAACAAACAAACAAAAAAGACAAAAAACAAACCTAACAACTAACAGGCTCCGCAATCTCTAATCAGAAAGCCCTAGATGCCTTTCAAAGCCAACTGTCATACCTTTTATGGGCCCAGAAGATGTTGAATCTAAATATTAGTCTCGGGCCCCAATACACCTCTCCGGATTATTCAGAAAAACCTGGGTTTTCGAATTCAAAGATCTGTACTCAAAAAATAATCTCCTGGCCAGAACGAGCAATAAATTCCTCGGGGGCAGTGGCGCCCCAACCACCAGACCAGGACACTGGCAACGGCTGCAGGGCACAGCCCTATCAGGGAGCTGCCGGTGCCCTCCAGACTCTCAGTATGGCACAGAGCAACCTGCCCCCGCGGTGCCAAAGCCGGGCAGGGGCAGAGAGGGGCCAGCGGTTGAGCTTCCGAGCTGGGCCTTCCCGCCCCGGGGGCGCGGCGAGTCACGGAGGTGGCGCCTTTCAGTCCGTCCCTAAACCTGCTGCAACGGAGCCGGGGCCTCTTCCCCTGCCTTCTCCGACCCCCCGCCCAAAGCTAGCCAGTCAGCCCCTCACCTGGCAGAAGCTCCGGCAATAGTTCAAAGATGAGACCTCCGACACCTCCTGCTCCCTCAGCTCTGTCTCTAGCTGCCATAGACACGGTCGCAGTCCCGGGACTCCCGACGCCGGAGATGTGGGGCGATGACCCCGAGCCATGGACTCAGTTTCACCACCGTCTCCGGCTCCAGCTACCGCCGGAGCCTCAGCCCCGGCCCCGGCGACAGTGGCGGCGTCTCCCTTTCCGTCCGCCATCTTCCCACGGCCCAGCAGCGCGTAGGCAACCAAGCCACGTGACTCAGCCCTGACCCCGCCCCCGGTCGCCCGCGCGTGGTGACGCACTCCCTAGCGACGCGGGCGCCGACCTGATTTCGTCACTCGGACGCCTAAATTCTCCTCCTCTCCGCTGTCTCGGCAACAGCCGCCCTGACAACTGCCTGGCAACAGCTGGCCAGAGGCTGTTGCCAACATTGGCCTTCCCCAAACGTTTTGAGTCATGCATGGAGTCACAGAACTGGAAATGCCTATAGACCATCTCGATGGGAGGGGATGACATTTGATCTGCGATCCGAAGGGCGAAAGGGAGCTAGCACTGAAAAGAACAGAGAAAAAAAGCATTCCCAATAGAAGGAAAATAAGAAGCAAAGGATGTGAGGCCAAAATGAAGAGTATTAACAAGGAAACGTGCCTTATGATAGAGATGACATTACCAGTCAGTGAGGAAAGGATAGGACTCTTCAATAAATGACACTGAGACTTTTTCTTTTAATTGTTGCCCTCGGTAGTGCGCCGTAGCGTCACAGCTTACTCCAAATCCTGTGCCTAAGCGATTCTCTTGCCTCAGCCTCTTCGAGCAGCTGGGACTACAGTGCCCACCACAACACCCAGCTATTTTTCTGTTGTGGTTGTCATTGTTGTCTAGCAGGCCCAGGCTTTGAACCTCCCCACTGAGCTATGGTCCCCACCATGAAGTGAAATATTTTTTCCTTGCTTCATTGGCCATTCAGTTTTGTTTGTTTGTTTGTTTGTTTGTTTTTAATAGAAACAGAGTCTCTTGGCTCGGTGCCTGTGGCTCAAGTGGCTAAGGCGAGAGCCACATACACCTAAGGTGGTGGGTTCAAATCCAGCCCCGGTCTGCCAAACAACAATGATGGCTGCAACCAAAAAATAGCTGGGCACTGTGGCGGGCGCCTGTAGTCCCAGCTACTTGGGAGGCTGAGGCAGGAGACTCGCTTGAGCCCAGGAATTGGAGGTTGCTGTGAGCTGTGATGCCACAGCACTCTACTCAGGGGGACAGCTTGAGGCTCTGTCTCAAAAAAAAAAGAGAAAGAAACAGAGTCTCAGTTTGTCACCCTCAGTACAGTGCTATGGCATTACAGCTCACAGCAACCTCCACCTCCCGGGATTAGGCAATTCTCAGTCTCAGAGTAGCTGGGACTACAGGCGCCTGCCACAGTGCCCATCTATTTTTTTGTTGCAGTTTGGTGGACCAGGTTTGAACCCTCCACCCTTGGTATATGGGGCCGGCATCCTACTCACCGAACCACAGGTGGCTCCCGACCATTGAGTCTTATTTTTTGGTGACCAGTCTATATACTTAAGTCTACTATACTTAAGGTGACCAGATGTCCTGCTTTTGGCGGGACAGTCCTGAGTTTTGACACTTTGTCCCTAGTGCTGTGGCATTTTAAAAAGTCCCAATTTTTGGAAAGAATGCATGACAAGCTAGGGAACAGCGGGAGAATGGGAAGGGAATATAGGGTTTTCGGCTGCTGAAAAGGTTAATGTAACTCCATTTGGGAATGAAGAGGTTAATGTAACTTCATTTGGAAATTAAAAGGCTAATGTAAACGCCCTACTCCCCTCCTGGGCAAGGTATCAGAAGGAGACTGGCTCCTTCCCTTGCTGC
>CAUYQV010083610.1:0-16194 GCA_963574575.1 Galagoides demidoff | reverse complement strand
TTTTTTTTTTTTTTTGGAGACAGAGTCTCACTGTGTTGCCCTTGGTAAAGTGCCACAGTGTCGCAGCTCACAGCATCCTCAAACTCTTGGGCTTAAGTGATTCTCTTGCCTCAGCCTCCCAAGGTAGCTGGGACTACATTACTGAAAAGTAGCTACTACATAGTATTACAATAAAAGTAGCTATTACATAGACCCGCCACAACACTCGGCTAGTTTTTGTTGTAGTTGTCATTGTTGTTTAGCTGGCCTGGGCCGTGTTAGAACCTGCACCTTGGTATATATGGCTGGCACTATAACCACTGTGCTGTGGGCACTGAGCCAACCATAATAAACTCTTGATAAACATAATGTTCATATAGTATCCCATTAAATAGATGTACCATAATTTAATCATTGCCCTGTGGTTGAATTTTTAGGTGGCTTCTAAGTTTGTACTATTTTTTTTGAGACGGAGCCTCAAGCTATCCCCCTGGGTGGAGTGCCATGGCATCACAGCTCATGGCAACCTCCAACTCCTGGGCTCAAGCAAGTCTCCTGCCTCCGCCTCCCAAGTAGCTGGGACCACAGGCGCCCGCCACAACGCCTGGCCATTTTTTGGTTGCAGCCATTATTGTTGTGGGCCCGGCTGGATTCTAACCTGCCACCTTGAGTGTATGTGGCTGGCGCCTTAGCCGATTGAGCCACAGGCGCTGAGTCACTATTTTTAACAATTTCTTTTCTTTCCCTTTCCCTTCCTTCCTTCCTTCTTTCCTTTTTTTTGAGACAGAGTCTCACTTTCTTGCCCTCAGTAGAATGCCATGGTGTCATAGCTTACAGCAACCTCCATCTCTTGGGCTCAAGCGATCCTCTTGCCTCAGCCTCCCAAGTAGCTGAGACTACAGGCGCCTGCCACAACACTCGGCTATTTTTTATAGATGGGGTTTCCCTCTGGCTCAGGCTGGTCTTGAACTCATGAGCTCAAGCGATCTGCTCGCCTTGGCCTCCCAGAGTGCTGGGACTACAGGCCTATTTTTTTAAAATTTTGACCCCTAGGCTAGATTTCTAGGTTTAATCCAAAGAGATAAACATTTTCAAGACCCGTATGCATCCGTGTTTCATTTTTTATGTGGACGTTTTCAAAGAGAATAAGGAAATGGTATATTCTGCCACATGCGGGGCATTTCTTTGGTTGCATCTGCTCTTTACTAAGGGATTTCCTAAACAGAACTGGCATCTGTTCTGTCACACCATCTGTTGAGAATGGGACACTTTCTGAAAGGATTTGAAAGCTCTCTGACCATGTTCAAACAAACTCCTTGCCCTGTAAGACTTTTCTTCAGTTAATCTTTGAAATGACAGCAAGCAAAAAAAAAAAAAAAAAAAAAAAATTACCTCCACTCTCTTCCACCCCTGCTGGGAGCAATTTATAATTTTTCAAAAGAAGCTAGTAACTGCTGCTAACATGGAATCTTGGATTATTCAAGAGGTAGCTTGTCAATGGGCTCAAGTAAGGTGTGGGGTATTTTTTCTTGGACTCTAGGGCTTTGCTTTTGTGAGAGTGTCAGGGTTTGTTTTCCAAAATTATGCCAAATTCCTACCTATCTGGCTTTTGCAAAGTGTGTACCATACAAAGGTAGGATTTTATTAGCCAAGATGCTGTGAATAGAAAATCTCTTATTTGTGGTCCTTTGCCTGTAACAGAGTACAATAATCTCTTTATAAGATGGAGATAATACTATGTAGTAGCTACTTTTCAGTAATTTATGTACAGCATCAAGCTGATACCTGGCATATAATATTCAATAAATGGCAACTGACTATTTTATACATTTTCTTATATGTATGCATTTTGAAATTTATTTAACCTACAAGCTGAAGGATTATCAACAATTCCTTTGTTTTTCTAGAGAACCAGAAATTGTAAATGAAAAATGTCAAAGGTTCATTAGTACATGTGGTTTTCTGAGAAATGCTTGTATTGTATTTCCATAGAAACACTAATGACCTCTGACTCATCAGATGGAATTATTTCCCTAAACTATCTTCACCTTCTAATTCTGTAGTTACAGCCTTGAAGCCGTGTACTATTTTTATTTATTTTTTATAATGTTTTAAAATTGTCATAATCGTGTACTGGCTTTTTTTCTCAGTCTGGATTCAAGGTTGTAATTACAAAGCTAGAAGCTTGAAATATTATATGAAAAGTGATGTAGGCTGATTGGATGGAAGTTATTAATGTTTCCATAGAAATATGGACATTTCTTGTAAACTGCATTTAAGCTGAGCAAATATGTGGTCATAATAGGTTATATAATTGATAATCCTTGTCTCCCTCTATCCCTTGTGTGATTAAAAAAAATTTTTTTTTTTACTCCTAAGAGTTCATGTTAAGAAAATGACATTAGGAAAAGGGCATTATTTTTGTTGCATTTTCAAAAATATGTCCTTGACATTTGTAGATGGGGAAAGGAAAACATTACTTGAAGCTCTGACAGCTAGCTATTGCTGTGTGGATTTGTGGTCCTATCTCCCTGTATTGAAAAGCATTTTCTGTTATTCTTTTTTTTTTTTTTTTGCTGGTTTTATATACAATTTGAGCTATTTCCACCAAACTGGTTAACATAGCCATAGCCTTCATGGCATTTCTGTTATTCTTGAAGTATGGTTTGTCAGGTTTCCTATGAGAAGCAAAAGGTAATGCCCCAACTGGCACCCTACTCCCTGGATAGAAATATAAGAGACAGATGGGAATTTAATGCTCAGCCAGTCCAAGAAAAGTGTTTCTGTGTTTCTGTATTTTCTTGGGTCTGGAGTTGGCTTGCAGGCTGCAGACTTTGCTGTAAGACAGGCTGTGATCTGGCTAGCTGATGTTTGTTACCCCCCAAAACAAAAACTACTCCCCACAAAATGTGTTCCTTCTCAGCCTCTACCTAGGCCATTTATTGTATCAAAAAGAGCCTAGAAGAAGATGGAGTTAGGGAAGGGCCCCCCAAAATGGGAAGAGTTCCTAGAATTTAAGGGCTGTAGATGGTTTACCATGTACATGTTAGTTATCCCAAGAAAGCTCTTTTATGTTTTTGAAACTCCTTGTGGGCTCGGCGCCTGTAGCTCAATCGGCTAAGGCGCCAGCCATGTACACCTAAGGTGGCAGGTTCAAATCCCCAGCCCGGACCCGCCAAAACAACAATAATGGCTGCAACCAAAAAATGGTTGGGCGTTGTGGCGCGCGCCTGTGGTCCCAGCTACTTGGGAGGTGGAGGCCGGAGACTCGCTTGAGCCCAGGAGTTGGAGGTTGCTATGAGCTGTGATGCCATGGCACTCTACCCAGGAGGATAGCTTGAGGCTCCGTCTCAAAAAAAAAAAAAAAAAGAAACTCCTTGTGCTTTTAGTTTCCTGGTTGAATTTTTTCCCCCCCACTATACATTGTAGCTATTCATTCTGGTAGAAATGTCAGAGCCTTTGCATTGAAGTCATCAGAGTTGGGCTTGTATTGACAAACTTCCTAGGTGTATATGCATATTTTCAGTGACTGTTGCCCAAGATAAAGGTCCCAAACTCCTCAGGTATTCATTAAAGGTCTTTTTGATGTGCCCTCCCTGGGACTACACTGGCAGGGCTGTCAAACAATTTTTTCTTTCTGCCTCACATTGGAAGTAGATTCGTCTTGGACCTCTATTACGTACACACAAATTAATGAAAGCTGATGAGTAAAGAAAAGGTCTGTACATAATTTTTGCTGTATCTGAGACTACAGATAAGCAAAATAGGCCTCAGATAATCCACATGCAGTCTATGGGCCACAGGTTGGATACCCCTAATCACATCAAATCAGATTACCACCTAACATTCTTTTTTCCCTCTCTATTCATTCCTTTTACATCTCCTTCCTCTGCATGTTTCTCAAATGTTCCTGTTTGCCTAGTGAATGCCTGTTTCTTCCCATGCTCCTGGCCCCATGATTGCTGCTTTTTTCACTATCACTAATATTGATCATAGCTACCAAGAACTTTCACTGACCTAAGTGCATCATATCATTGAATCCTCATAATAATCTACAGATGAGGAAATTGGCCCATCAAGGTGAAGTCACTTCCTAAGTTAACACAATTAGTAATGGTGCCAGACATAAACCTATTCTGATATCAAAATTTACACTAACTACTTTGCACTACTTCCCAGTTGTATCGTGCCTATCTGTCCATATATAGTTAATTTTTTCAAAAATATTTCACCTTTTTTCCACTGGACCTTAATCTTTTTTTATTTTTATTTTTTTTAACATACAGGTTTTTTTTTTCTTTTTTTATTAAATCATAGCTGTGTACATTAAATGCAGTCATGGGGTAACCTTATAAGTATATAATTTAGTGGCCTTAAGTACATTCACAATGTTGAATTCTACATTTTTTTTTTTTTTTGAGACAGATTCTCACCTTCTTGCCCCTGAAGGAACCATTCAGACTCCATCTTAGAGAGAGTCCGCCATTTTGTGTTATAAGTTTCAGTTTCCCCTCAGACTAGGCATTTCTTCACAATCGCGTGATCCCAGCTGTCCAATCCAAGTGTGCCACCTAGCCAGACCATTGCATAACTGTTGAGTAATTCTCCACCCCCTGACCTGTGCGAATCAGAAATGCAACCATGTTATTGAATTCCCTAACAGCCAATAGTAATTGTACCCTTATCTCTCCTGACCCCTCTTGCTTTCTGTACCCTATAAAACCTTGCTGGAAGCCAAGGTCGGGGCTCTTCCTCTGTGTGCCCACCAGGAGAGTCCAGGCCCGGCTTGAATAAAGCTCACTTTGTGCTTTTACATCGGAGTGTGTCTTGGACTGTCTCTTAGGGGGTCCCGGGAAATTCCGGGCACAACACCCCCAGTAGAGTGCTTTGGCATCAGAGCTCACAGCAGTCTCAAACTCTTAGGCTCAAGTGATCCCCTTGCCTCAGCCTCCCAAATAGCTGTGACTTCAAGTGCCTGCCACAATACCCAGATATTTTTTAGAGAGGAGGTCTCGCTCTTACTCAGGCTGGTCTTGAACTTTTGTGAGCTCAAGTGATCCATCCACCTCAGGCTCACAGTGCTGGGATTACAGGTGTGAGTTAAGTGATTGTGTTTGCAGGTGGATGGAACTATTATTCTGATAATAGTTGATATAGTTATAAATTAGACAGAAAATAGTATTAGCTAAATAGTTTCATATTTCATTTTCTTCAAAGGTGCAACAGAATCTAACACATGTGGGATAACAAATTTAGAAGGAGGGATGATTTCTTGTCTTGCGTTGTCCATTCTCCTCATTCAAGATCTTCCATACACTGTTCAGGCTAGACTTAGATTTTATGATTTTTATTTATTTTTTTTAGACAGAGACTCACTCTGTGCCCTGGATAGAGTGCCATGGTTTCCTAGCTCTCACCAACCTCATAAACTCTTGGGCTTAAGCGATCCTTTTGCCCAGCCTTCTGAGTAGCTGGGACTATAGGTGTCTGCCACAGTACGTGGCTAGTTTTTCTACTTTTAGTAAAGACAGGGTCTTGCTTTTTGCTCAGACTGGTCTCAAACTACTGAGCTCAGGCCATCCACTGGTCTTGGCCTTCCAGAATGCTAGGATTACAGCTGTGAGGCATGGTGCTTGGCCAGATTTTATAACTTTCTTACCCTTCATGATCTAGAAGCAGGATTGTGTTTTTTATTTGTCCTGAATTTGAGCACCTTCCGTAATTTATTGGCAGCTGTTCTACATATAGTAGCAGCTCCACTTATGGGTGAAGCACAGTGCCTACCTGTAAACAATTCACTTTCTAGTGGAAGAGGCACATATTTAAATTATTCCTTTATCATTTGGTAAATGCTAATGGGGCATCTTCTGTTTTCCATATTTTATGGTGATGGTGTTATTGGAGCTGGATCTTGAAGAATGAATAGTTTTTGCTAAGTAAAAGAGGAGGAAGCACAGAAAGGCAGGAAAGAGTGTGGTGTGTTTTGGTGAATGGTGTCATCAGAACAGCCCAGGATTGCATAATACTGTAAAAGTTGTGGTGTTTAAGCAGTCTGCCTACTACTTGAATCCCATTTCTCCCACATGACTGCCATTTGCTTGTTTGGTTTTTGGTTGCCCAGCTCTGATGACAGAAATCATGTTCCCCTAGTCCTTGTTTTGCTCTATCTCTCTCTCTCCTTTTCCCCCTTTTCCCCTTTCCCCTCCATGCCCTTCTTCTTTCGAAGGGATGTGTAGATTATGGTGGCATCATCATAGCCTACTGTAGCCTTAAACTCCTGGGCTCAAGCAATCATCCTTCTTTAGCCTCCAGAGTAGCTGGGACTACAGGCATGTGCTACTAAACCCAGCTAATGCATTATTTTTGAATTTACTATTGAGATACTACAATTGATTATTGAACAGGTACTGTGTGTTAGATTCGTGAGAGGTAATGGGTTGCAGCTGTAAATAAGATAGGCCAGGTCCCTGCTGTCGCCACATTGTATCCCATAAATGTATACACTTGTGATTTTAATTAATATTAGAAAAAGGATACATTGAAAGCAAACTGAGGATGAATATAGAAAGCAAACAAGAGGCCAGGTGTGGTGGCTCACTCCAGTAATCCTAGCAGTCTGGGAGGTTGAGGAGGGTGAATTGCCTGAGCTCAGGAATTTGAGACCAGCTTGGGCAAGAGCGAGACCCCCATCTCTACTAAAAATAGAAAAAAACTAGTCCAGCATTGTAGTGGGTGCCTGCTGAGGTAAGAGGATCACTTGAGCCCAAAGGTTTGAGGTTGTTGTGAGCTGTGACACCATGGCATTCTATCCAGGGCGACAGAGGGAGATTCTGTTTCCAAAAAGAAAAAAAAAAAAAAGAGCAAACAGGAGAAAGTAGGCAGACATTCTGAGGAACAAAGAACTTCCATTGGGTATATGTAGGGAATCTACTGTGTTTGCCATTCATTGTGCTTGATTTATTGCTCCAGGGTGATCATTATATAGCAATCAGATAAATGTAGCTCAGACTTTTTGGGTATGAAATGTGCTTTGAGAGCTATTTATTCTAACCTGAATAGCATACTTATTAATGGAAGAATTGCTTTCATTTGCAGGTAAAATTCCTCAGCATCTGTGAATATTTTAAATAAAATTACATTGTTTGATGTTTGTTGTAAGTTTGTGTTTTATTTTGCCTTTTTTCAGAAAAAAATTGATAATGTGAAACAGAACATGACAAAGACTAAATGAATTGTAATTTCCCTATGAGTTTTTATCCCAATTGACTTTGGTGTGCTTACTCATAATTCCTTGAACTATTGTGTTTTGAGCTCCTACTGTTTGCCAAGGACTGTGCTAAGCACTTAATATTGGTATCTCATTTCGTCCTCCTTACAGCTCTGTGGTAAATACTATTATCATCTTTGTTTTTATATTAAGGTGATGCAGTGGAGGCTCAGAGGGATACAGAAGTTAAATATTAGTTGGGATTCAAAGACATAGTGACTTCTGAGTCTGGATTTTTTCCTCTATGTAGTTCTTGCTTTTTCATATTTGAAGTCAGTTCAAAGTAATTCATGAATCATAATCTTTTTTTCCTATTGTTTTCTCTTTAGGTTTCTGTCAGGATGAATTGGCAGAGCTTGACCCAGGCACTAGTAAGTTCTAAATGTTATTTGATGTTCATTGGTAAGAAGAGGATGTGTGTGAACACTTTCAAATGTATAACTTAAGATATCGTTTGTGAGCCATATTTTATTAACTCTGATTTTATTTCATTTTAATTTTTAATTATGGGAAGGGCATTCTTTTTTTTCTAGTTATGTTTTCTTTTTCTTCTAATATTATTCAATAGCCAGGATCCATCCATTTAATAGAAAATTGCTTTGCTGAAAATTTGTATTTAATAACTGATCTCCTTGGTCTCTGTTCTCTGTTCTTCCATGAAGCCAGCAACAACAAAAATTTTATTTTCATTTATGCACAATCATATGCCCACAGCTACTTTTGTAAAGTATTTAGCTTTGACATAATTTAATTCAAAGAAAGATTATTTATTCTTGGTTTAGAAATTATAATTGATAACATTTGTACCACAGTTTATAAAACGTTATGAGAGTGAACATTTCAAGGTCTAATTAAATGATGCTTTTCAAGACTCTGTTAAGTCTTGATCATAGATAATAATTTGAGTTTCCAGTGCTTCCAAAATGTGGCATGCCTCATGGTAATAATTATAATTAGAAATAGGACATGGGAGTATTTAGTATACACGCAGATCTTATTTTGCTAAACTGCCAAAAAGTCAAGTGATTATTTATTTATTTTGAGAGAGAGTCTCACTATGTCACCCTCGGTAGAGTGCTGTGGTGTCATAGCTCACAGCAACCTCAAACTCTTGGGCTTCAGCAATTCTCTTGCCTTAGCCTCCCAAGTAGCTGGGACTACAGGCGCCTGCCACAACACCTGTCTGTTTTTTGTTGCAGGTGTTTAGCTGGCCTGGGCCAGGTTCGAACCTGCCACCTTTGGTGTATATAGCTGCTGCTGTAACCACTGTGCTACAGGTGCTGAGCCTCAGTGATAATTTAGATCGAAACTCCCTGAGATGGTTTAGAGTTATTTTTCTGGGTCTAATATTTTGGTAGGGTCATAGAACAGGCTATCTGTCACTATTTTTGCTGTTGAGATAAGTCATAAACTTTTCCTTTCCATCATCCTGCCTAATATCAGCTTTGAGGGTTGTAAACTTTCTCACATATTTTCCTCACACAGCTTAATAGCATAAGTATCCATGCTTGTTCAAAAAATATTGTGAGACAAAATAAGTGCCATAATACTTATCAAACACCAGGGAAATAGACTTGTCTTTTTGGAAGTTGTAAAGTTGAGAATCAGTTTTGCATCAAGTAGTGTAGTTCCAGTATACCAGTAGCTGTGTTAGGGATAGGGATGACAACCTCCTAAGTTGTCACAGTCAAAAATCCATGTAGAAATGCAGTCCCTATTAAAGCACCATTGTCATACTTTAAAGAACTTGAAAAAATAGCACTTTGTTTTATATGGAATCAGAAAAAACCTTGGATAGCAAATACATTACTCAGAAATAAGAACAGATCAGGAGGTATCACATTACCAGACTTCAGGCTATACTATAAATCTATAGTGATTGAAACAGCATGGTACTGGCACAAAAACAGAGTGGTAGATTTATAGACAGAATAGAGAACCAAGAGATGAACCCAGATACTTATTACCATTTAATCTTTGACAAGCCTGTCAAAAATATTCAGTGGGGGAAAGACTCCCTGTTTAACAAATGGTGCTGGGTGAACTGGCTGGCAACTTGTAGAATACTGAAACTGGACCCCCACCTCTCACCATTAACAAAAATTGATTCTCACTGGATAAAAGATTTAAACTTCAGACATGAAACTATAAAAATACTAGAAGAGAGTGCAGGGAAAACACTTGAAGAAATTGGCCTGGGAGAATACTTTATGAGGAGGACCCCTGGGCAATAGAATCAATACCAAACATACATTACTTGGTTCTGATCAAACTAAAAAGCTTTTGCACAGCCAAGAGCACAGTAAGTAAAGGAAATAGACAACCTTCAGAATGGGAGAAGATTTTTTCAGGTTATGCTTTTTTTTTTTTTTTTTTGAGACAGAGCCTCAAGCTATCCCCCTGGGTAGAGTGCTGTGGCATCACAGCTCACAGCAACCTCCAACTCCTGGGCTCAAGTGAATCTCCTGCCTCTGCCTCCCAAGTAGCTGGGATCACAGGTGCCTGCCACAATGCCTGGCTATTTTTTGGTTGCAGCCATCATTGTTGTTTGGCGGGCCGGGCTGGATTTGAACCCGCCACCTTAGGTGTATGTGGCTGGTGCCTTAGCCACTTGAGCCACAGGCGCAGAGCCTAGGTTATGCTTCTGACAAAGGTCTGATAACTAGAATCTATAGAGAACTCAAACTAATCAATAAGAAAAGAATAAATAACCCCATTTCTATGTGGGCAAGAGACTTGAACAGAAACTTCTCTGATGAAGACAGACATATGGCTTATAAACACATGAAAAAATACTCATCATCCTTAATCATCAGAGAAATGGAAATCAAAACCACTACTAACTCCAGTAAGATTAGCCCACATCACAAAATCCCAAAACTACAGATGTTGGTGTGGATGCAGAGAGAAGGGAACACTTCTACACTGCTGGTGGGAATGCAAGCTAATATGACCTTTTGGAAAGAAGTTTGGAGAACACTCAAGGAACTAAAAGTAGACCTACTGTTTGATCCTGCAGTTCCTCTACTAGGTATATACCCAGATGATCAAAAATCATTTTATTACAAAGACATTTGTGCCAGAATGTTTATTGTAGCCCAATTCATAATAGCCAAGACATGGAAACAGCCCAAGTGCCCCTCGTCCCATGACTGGGTTAACAAATTGTGGTATATGTACACCATGGAATACTATGCAGCCATGAAAGATGGAGATGTCACATCTTTTATGTTTACCTAAGATAATATTCTTTTTAGTAAAGTATCTCAAGAATGGAAAAAAAAGTATCCAGTATACTCAATACTACTATGAAATCAATATGTATCCACCTACACACTCAGAGGAATGGCAAAACATAACTATAGTTCAGAAAGTAGAAGGGAAGAGGATAGGGCAGGGAGGGGAGGAGGGATATGGGGGGGGTGTTTGGGGGGGATTTCACCTAATGTGCATGATGCAGTGGTGCATTTCAAAACTATTAAGAAATGAGTATAATAGTGATGGATGTGTTACTTAGTTCAATGTAAGCATTTTACTTGTATATCAAAGCAGTATCCTGAACCCCATAAATGCATCAATGTATAAAGTTATGATGTAATAAAAAATAATTAAAAAAAAATCCACATATTAATTTTGACTCCCTCCCTCAAAGTTTAACCGATAGCCTACTGTTGACCTGAAGCCTTACCAGTGAACAGTTGGCTAACACATATTTTGTCTGTTACATGTATTATATACTGTAGTCTTCCAATAGTAAGCTAGAGAAAAGATGTTATTAAGAATGTCATGAGGGGCTGGGCACAGTGGCACATGCCTATAATCTTCCCACACTATGGGAGGCCACAGTGGGTGAATTGCTCTAGCTCATGAGTTTGAGACCAGTCTGAGCAAAAGTGAGACCCCCATCTCTACTAAAAATAGAAAAAGTGAGGCAAGAGTATCTCTTTTTTTTTTTTTTGAGACAGCCTCAAGCTGTCCCCCTGGGTAGAGTGCTGTAGCATCCCAGCTCACAGCAACCTCCAACTCTTGGGCTCAAGTGAGTCTCCTGCCTCAGCCTCCCAAGTAGCTGGGACTACAGGTGCCCCCCATAACGCCAGGCTATTTTTTGGTTGCAGCCGTCATTGTTGTTTGGCAGGCCTGGGCTGGATTCGAACCTGCCACCTTAGGTGTATGTGACTGGTGCCATAGCCACTTGAGCCACAGGCGCCGAGCCAAGCATTGATGTTTTCTTTGCTGTAGGCCCAGTTTTTGGCTCCAAGGATACACAAATAAGCCTAGCTCCAGTTATCCTATATTAAGTCTATTAGAAAACATTTGAAATGACATTTTTAAAACCTTGGCACAATAGTACTCAAGTTTATTCTCCTTTTCTGTGCTTAGTAACAGTTGAAAATGGCTAATGCTGGCTCAGCGCCTATAGTTCAGTGGCTAGGGCACCACCACATACACTGGAGCTGCCGGGTTTGAATCCAGCCTGGGCCTGCCAAACAACAATGACAACTATAACAAAAAAATAGCTGGGCGTTGGGGCAGGTGCCTGTAGTCTCAGCTACTTGGGAGGCTGAGGCAAGAAAATCACTTAAGCCCGAGAGTTTGAGGTTGCTGTGAGCTGTTATGCCGTAGCACTCTACCATGGGCAACAGCTTGAGACTCTGTCTCTAAAAAAAAAAAAAAAAAAAAAAAAAGGCTAATGCCCTTTTTCTAAGAAAGGTTCTTCATAGTCTTATAATGATTATTGTTCAATTCTTCTTTCTGGGCCAGGCAGCTCATTGAACATTTCTGCGTAGAATCCTTACCTAGCTATGGTGATTTACAGATCTCTGCATTCTATGAGAATGAACAGATACTGAGACATATATTTATATGTTAGTATAGAATTAGGAGTCCTTTTAAAAGTTGTACTTAGTGTATATAGGTAGTAATTCCTGTATTATTTTTGTGAAATTAGCAGTCTATTAATTTTTCTCTTTGAAGAAATATGTGAGGATCTGATTATTATAAATAGGCAAAAATTTTATCATCTCAGTCTCTACCAAGAGTGTTTCAAGTGTGCATGCTCCGCCCTACCAATTGAAAGGAAACTTCGAGACCGAGATGAGCTGTGTATTGTCTTATGATTATGGTTTTTGGTACTACATATTGTACAGAGTCTGGGAAGGAATAACATCTCCTTCCTATGTTAGTACCTCATTACTTTTGTACATGAGATTGAAAATAACAGGGTTTTCTTTGTGCTGTATCTTTGGAATTTGGAGTCTCCAAAGTTCCCCTCACCCACATTTCTGGTAGGAAAACCTGGTCACACTTGATTATTTTAGAAGAGGAAATACTTTTGTTGCTAAATTCTGGTTGTCCTTGGCAGTAGTTGTAGAAAGGTTTGGAACAATAGGTGAGATGAGTTGGAACTAGTAGAGGATAGACTGACTTTGTCCAATTCAAATAGCCTTTTTTACCTTTTCTGTGATACAGAAGATCGGCTGCTAGGCTTAAAATGTGGGCAGCTGTTCACACTCTGGCTGCCTTCCTATGATTCCTGGGCTTCCTGGAGTCCAATGTTATGGCACAGGTTCAGGCTAAGTTCATTTCTACAAGAAGGGTCCCTGTACCATTCCTATTAGCATAAGCTAGGGACAAGGGCAGTCAAAGGTCAACAGAAGTTCAAAACAGCATAACCTTTCTGTGCTTCTATTTTCAAATAACCCCGGTCTGCCCTGCTCCCCAAGTTTTTTCCTCAACCTTGGTGTTTACCGTGTAGTTGTAAAACTCAAGAGAACAAGGACCAACTTGATACAAGGGAAGTTAGAGAATAGAAGTCATTGTTGCTTAAAACAGGAGAAATAATTGATTTATGTTTGGGGCCAATTAGGCTATAAAACAGGAACGGTAAAGGGACCTGTGACTTCAGGACAGCTACTTGCTCTGATTTCTGTCCCACAGACAAGGGCTTACCAATAAAGGCTGTCAGCTTTCTAGGCTAAATTATTAATTCCTTTCATGCCTCTCAGTGATTGTAAACAGCACATAATACAGAGAGACAATTGCTACTGTTCAGTTGCTGGCCAGATAGAGGGTCAAAGGGTAAATAGTTGGATTAGCAACAGCTGTTCTTCCTCCTCAGACTTTTGTCTCTTACTATCTATTTCAGCAAAGCTAGTCCTGAATTTTTTGTGTATGTATAATGAAGTCCATTTCTCCTCTTGTAATAATTTTAGTCAGGAGTAAACATTGACCAAAATGGAAAATACTTATTTTAATTCAGTTTTCAAAGTTAAAAATGAACATTCTTATTGGTATATGCTGACTATATTGTCAAAGGTTATGATCCCAAGCAAAGTAGGTACTTGAAGTTAAATAGACATGTTCCAAGCTTTTTAGTTGTTTTTTTAACCAACTGATTAAGGATCTGGGTACAACCTTTATTAAAAGAAAAAAATTAGTTTAAACTGGTAGTAGAATAATGTATGTTCATTGCAGAAAATACTAAAAGAAAAATAAAAGCATCTGTAATCCCATCATCTAGAAATAGCTATTGTCTCTCATTTGAGAATATGTCCTTCCAATTTGTGTCCAGGCTCATCTTTTACATAGGAATCTAGGAATCATACTATCTGTGTAATTTTTTACACTGTTTTTTTCCACTCATTATTACATTGGGAACATTGTCCCAAGTCATGATTTTTCTGAAAAAAGAAAAAAAAAATTTTTTTTGAGACTGAGTCTTTCTTTGTCACTCTTAGTAGACTGCTGTGGTGTCAAAGCTCACAGCAACCTCAAACCCTTGGGCTAAAACGATTCTCTTGCCTCAGCCTCCAAAGTAGCTGGGACTACAGGTACCTGCCACAACTTCCAGCTATTTTTAGAGATGAGGTCTCGCTCCTACTCAGGCTGGTCTCGAACTTACGAGCTCAGGTCAATCCACCCACCTCAGCCTCCCAGAGTGCTAGGATTACAGGTGTGAGCCACTGCGTCTGGCCTTGTAAATATTTTTAATGGCAGGATAACATTTCAATGAAAGTAAATAGCTTTACCGTGATTTATTTAACTGTTCTTCCTTTGTTGTGTATTTAGATTATATTTTGTTTTTCTACATTATAAGTAGTGCCATATAAAATACATTTGTTTGTAAATTTTTTGTATGCATTTCAGAGGACCACTTTTGCTTTTTTTTTATTATGTAGGCCAAAAGTCTTCTGAATTAAGAGCTTGGACTCTGACTCAAGATTGCTTGGGTTCAGCTTGTCTGCCCTATTTATTAGCTCTGTAATCTTGGTTAAATTATTTAATCTCTCTGTGCTTCAATTTTCTCACCTGTAAAATGGGAGCAATAAAAATTTTTCTATTTTGGGGCGGCACTTGGGGCTCAGTGAATAGGGCATGGGCCCCATATACCGAGGTGGCGGGTTCAAACCTAGTCCCGGCTGGCCCTGGCTGAACTGCAACCAAAAATTAGCCAGGCGTTGTGGTGGGCACCTGTAGTCCCAGCTACTTGGGAGGCTGAGGCAAGAGAATCGCTTAAGCCCAGGAGTTTGAGGTTGCTGTGAGCTGTGATGCCATGGCACACTAAGGGCAATAAAGTGAGACTCTGTCTCTTAAAAAAAAAATTCTATTTTACAAGACTATAAGGATTAAGATTTAGTGAAATAATATACAGGGTGTCATTTGCATATGAACTTTATGGACACCCTGTATGTAAAATGTTTGGAAGAGTGCTTGGAAAATGGCAGATGCTACTAAGTGTGTGGTGTTTGAGAGTATGTAGTAATGTTGAAGTTCTCAGTGTCTGACTAATGGAAATTTTATCCAATTAAACTAGTCTGTGTTTCTAAATGACACAAAGATAAATCATTCCATATGTTAGCAGGTATAAATTACTGCTTCAAGTAAATAGTTCAGTCATAGGAGCAGAGCTTATATTCTACTAACCATTCTGGTCAAGACTTCTTTACTATCTAGTTGACTGTTAGGGTGTTTTGACCTCCTTCCTCCAACCACCAGCAGCAGGTAACCTCTAAAACACCATCTGCCAAACCATTTATTTAACCTCTTTGAAGACTGAAGAAGTTAACCTTCTATTTATTTAAATTACTCAGGATTATGAATTTTCTTTTTGGTTCAGTAGAAAGGTCTTACAGAAAGTATGCTGTGGAAAAAATTATACAATGTAAAATCTAACCATTACCATTTTTAAATACTTTGAGATTCTTGTTGACTCAGACATTATTTTTCTGGGACAGTCTGACTGTGTTGCCCTCGGTAGAGTGCTATTGCATCACAACTCACAGCAACCTCAAACTCTTGGGCTCAAGTGATTCTCTTGTTTCAGCCTCCTGAGTAGCTGGGACTACAGGCACATACCACAATGCCCGGCTATTTTTTTTATTGCAGTTGTTTAGCTGGCCTGGGCCAGGTTTGAACCCACCACCCTTGGTATACGTGGCTGGAGCTGTAACCACTATGCTACAGGTGCCGAGTCTAACTCAGACTTTAAAAAATAAAGTATGTTCTGCTAATCAGATCAGGGACCTACAAATGAGTATTTTGTTTGTTTGTTTATTTATTTATTTAGAAAGAGTCTCACTTTGTTGCCCCTGCTAGAATGCTCTGGCGTCATGGTTCACAGCAACCTCAAACTCTTGGGCTCAAGAGATTCTCTTGCCTCAGCCTCCTGAGTAGCTGGGAATTACAGGCACTTAAGACAAGATCTTGCTCTTGCTCAGGCTGATCTCCAACCTGTGAGCTCAGGCAATTTACCTGCCTCAGCCTCCCAGAGTGCTAAGATTATAGGCGTGAGCCACCGTGCCCATCTATTTACTTTTTTTTTTTTTTTTTTTGAGACGGAGCCTCAAGCTATCCCCCTGGGTAGAGTGCCATGGCATCACAGCTCATAGCAACCTCCAACTCCTGGGCTCAAGCGAGTCTCCTGCCTCCGCCTCCCAAGTAGCTGGGAC
>CAUYQV010083609.1:0-19186 GCA_963574575.1 Galagoides demidoff | reverse complement strand
GATTTTTTGAATTTCTAGGGGGTCTGTTGTTATTTCATCTTTACCATTTCTGATTGATGAGATTAGAGATTTTACTCTTTTTTTCTTGGTTAAGCTGGCCAGAGGTTTATCTATTTTATTGACCTTTTCAAAAAACCAACTTTTTGATTTGCTGATCTGTTCTACAATCCTTTTATTTTAGAAAATTTTTTATAAAACTATACTTTAATGTTATAATCTCACCTTCCCTTGAAGCATTTCTTTTTACTGCCATAATAGCAACTAGAATTATTGAGTCCTTATTATATATCCAGTGTTGTATTTAGTGATCTATGTGTACTATCTGATTGAAGTCACCAAATAAACAGATGAGGCTGGTACTGTGAGACCCTCATTTTGCAGATAAAGAAACAGAATCTTAACATATTTAAATGTTAAGAAAAATGACTTTGCTCAGGCTTACACACATGGTAAGTGGTAGCAAGTAGATTTAAACTTCAGACCTCTGGCTTCAGAGTCTAAATCCTTAACCAGTACACTATACTGGCTTTATATCCTATGAATATTTGTAGAAATGCCTTTTATACGTATATTCCTATGACCAATTCCCAGATATTAAGATTTGGAAAACATTGTCCCCACTAGACCTGCTACAAGAAGATTAAAGCAACATATTTAACATGATTTTTGGTGTCTAGGACATCAGAGGTATTTTTTGAATTAATTTGCTATTATTTTTTTGCCAGAAATTCTTGATAAACTTTTTTTCTCTCCTATTACTCTGCCTTTATATATTAGTACTTAATCTTTGTCTTTTGCCAATCTTTTGGTACAAATATATCCAGGCTTTAATCAGAAGCCATTTTGGAGGAAAGGGAAGTACAAGCCAATCTAATGGTCATGTGACATACATGTTGAAGGTCAAGGAATGAAAACTACTGATGTCTAGAACTTGCTTGGATATGCATGAAAAAGTCAACTGTCTACATGGATGGAAGACTTAATGGATGGAAAAATAAATGTATTAATAAAGCAAATACTGTGAAATGATAATTATAGAATCTAAGTTGTGGGTCTGTGGGTATTTGCCATACAATTCTTTCAAATATTCCACATTGAAAATTTTCATCATAAAATGTTGGGAAATATGTCAACAAGAACCTAGACTCATTTTTATCAAGGAGTCTCACAAAAGGATAATTTCACCTAAGTAACAACATGTAGGTATTTTGTTGGTATTGGTTTCCCCAATACCCTAACCACACTGCTCACAACCACAAGTGCTAGGTCGTGTGTGTGTGTGTGTGTGTGTTGGCATACACAGACACACATATATGTGCACATGCGTGCAGACACACACACACACACACACAATCTTCTTTGCCATTTCTTCGAGACCCAGAGTTCCATACAGATTTGTGTTTTACATCTGTAAATGGAAAGATCTCTTCGAAACCAAGAAAAGGTGTCTTTGTGGGCTGAGCGAGTTTTATCTGTCTTTCCTTCCTTTCTTCCATCCTCTCCCCCTTCTTTCTTTGTGCATTGCTTTCTTATTTATGTCTCTTCCACTATGTGCCCGGACTGCAGTGGTCAGAAGGGACTACAGCAATGAATATGCCTGACTCAAGGAGAGCCTACTCAAATAGAAAAGATCAATTTATGAGCAAATAAAAACAGAATCGTCTGAAAGGTGCATGTAGAAGAGGGCCCAGGACATTTTCGGAAATCAGGCAATGTTGGAATTTTTTTTTTTTTTTTTTGGCAGTGTTGGATTTTGAAAGAATAAGTTGTTCTCAGAGCTGACAAGGGAAGTAAAGGCAAAAACACAGCACCACGTGCCAGTAAGTAGAGGCATGACCCAACTATCAGTATCTCAGGAAGTCTAGAGTTTAGGTGCAAAACAGTGAAGGGATGCTGGGAAGAGAGGTTCAAGAGGTAAGCAGAGGCTGAATAATGCAGAGTCTTATATAAAACGTACCTCCAGGTAATTGAGTGACATTGGAGGATTTAGGTAATAAAATGCCAGGTAGACCTGGGGATGCCAAGGAGGAATGGGGAAGGGCAGGGTGAAAGCAGAGGCCAGGCAGGGTCTGCTGTAACAGCCCAGGTGAGGGAGGTAACAGTGTGTGAGCAAAGGCAGCAGCAGGTGGAAGGATAGAAGTGGATTTAAGAAAAACCCAAGAGAAAAACAAGAAGACTTGACACCTGAAGACCTCTGGAGTCACGGAGTTGTCTGGGATGACTCAGGTTTCTGGCTTAGGGCTCTGGCAGTGGCAATGTGATGCCATTGTCCAGGGTAGGGGACACAGGTGGAGCCTTGCTGCTGAGTTGGCAGCATGGAGAGGGACCCATTTCCCTTTCTGGGAAGCCTTCCAGCCACTTTCCTCCCCAGGGGGTGGCCTGTTGAAGCTCTAGATTTCTCCCACATGAATGAATACTTGTGCTTTTCCTGCTTCTAAGTGAAGTGAATCCATGCTCTGCCTTCCCGTATGGTCAGAGCCTGCTGGGGAATAGCACTGCAAATGGCTTCTGAAATGCTTTCCAAGCCATCTGGAGTGCAGGTTGGAGGAACCCCTACACCCAAACACAGGTCCAGCTCTAACTCCTGGATCCCTGGCTTCACACCCCCTGTCTGCCGTCTCTTAAAAAACAAACCCTATGCTGTCTCACTTTATTATGAAATTAAAATTGTTTCCAAAGACCTCAAAGGAAGAAAATGAAATTGTTTTCAGCTTTGATTGAGGTCATAATAAAATTGCTGTTGGGGGGGAAGGGCTGTGTTATTCTTGGATAAATGAGGATCAAAAATACTTTTTTACAGTTTTCCATAAAGACAGCAATAGAATTTTTCACAGGACAAATGCAATCAATCAACAATTCAGAAAAGATTAGGCATCTCTGTCCTGCTCTGGACATCACGCACAGTGGGGTGTTTGATCTGTACCATCCTAAGAAAGCAGCAAAACAGGCATCTGGTCTGAGTTCCCAGTTACATCAGCCCCCACCAGGGTCAGAACCCTTCTCCCGTTCACTGTGCCCCACTCCACTTTTCTGCCCCTCACTCCCAGCTTCCTTATTGAAATTAGCGTCTGAATGAGATTCCCTTTGTTTCTACTAAGCACTGACCATATGCAGGAAGCATGTGCAGAGCATTCTGACAGGCCCACCTCAACTCACCATCACAGCAGCTCCATAAAGAAGGGAATGATCATTCCCGTTTTCCAAATTGGAATATTGGAGTATAGAAAGGTAAAACAGTTTGCCCCAGGTCTCATAGCTGGTGAGTTTAATGAACTTAACATTTTAAATATTCAAAGTTGATCTGCCTGAAGTTCTTTCACTTACTCCAAGTTTCCTCTTTTCCCTTAGGGACCTAGACCTTTGTGGGGCACCATCAAGTGGAAATGATGCATGATTGAGTCAGCAAGCCTTGTGAACTTGGGAAAAACACTGTGAGATGTTTTGCATCTTGGTATCATCATTGGAAAAGAGGGAGAGAGGGAAGAAGTAAATTTGACCTGGAGGGTTGGGTTTTGTAAGGAGCAATTGGTAGGACATGTATAAAGTATTTATTAAAGAGTAAAGGCTCAAAAACTTCAGTTTCATAATGAAACATTTGTTGTCTCATTCAAGGATATGACACCCTAATACCAGGAATAGGGGAGAAAAACAAGGTAAAAATGGTACTTAAAAAGACAACTTCCATATAACACGCTGCCACAGGCATATGGGGGTACTTTGGATCCAAAGGCCTTGTAGGAACCTCAAAAAATACCTGTCTACTCTATGTGCTCAGTCAGTGCCCCTGCTCCATCCCCAGACTGGGCTTCATTCTGTGCCCAGACTCAGGGTCCAGGCATTTCTTTCTCTTTCATCCTAAAACAAAACGACAGTTTGGTCTGTTTCAGAATGTGTTATGTATAAGCAGAGTGCTTCCCCAAGTCAGACTTTAATTCAGAGGAGTGTTCACTCCCCAAATGACCTAAATGGTTTTGAATAAAGGTTAGATGTTTAAGTCCCCAAGTTTGCAAAATTTTTGAGTAGGAGTCTCCAATCTGGTTCCTTCTAAGTGTTTGCATGAAGACCCAAACCAGCCTCCAAACCCTGATCGTGGGGAGAGAGAAGGAGAAGGGAACTAGGGCAGTGTACACACAGCCTGATAATTTGTTTTCTGTCCTACTCAACTCTGACCACTCACTTTGGGTGACTCAGCTTCAAAACAAGGTGGAGACTGTGAAAACACTCGACCTCCCAGTTCTCAGTCTGGGCTTTCCCTGGCCTTTTTCAACCTACGGACTTGAGTTGCTGTCCATAGATGCCTCGTCCTGCAGATCAGGACACCAGGATGCAGAGGGGAGGACAAATCATGCCATGTGAAATAGAGCTGGCAAGCCTGAGACTGCAAAGTAGATGCCTCGTCCTTTAACTCTCTTTTGAGTCTACACATTTAAAGGCCTGGTCTGGAGACTTCATTGGTATAAAGTGTTTAGGCTCTTTGATTTTCTAATAACAAATAAATCAGACATTAGAGTAAGAACTCCTAAAATCTCAGAAATCTCTCCCTGCCCCCACCCTGACAGTTTAGCACAAACTTTTTTTATGTACGCAGATGCTTTGGATACACGTTAAAGATTTCAGCCCCTGTTTATGATTTTGACCATTGACTTAGCTTTTGACAAATGCTTTGGCTGGTGTCCCAACCCCTGGCCTCTCTGGGCCATAACTCCGGATATGTATAAGGAATCAGTGTCATTTATATGAATGAGCACAAGTCCTTGCTCATCCTCAGACTGGGGCCTGTGTGTCCTGGGAACCCAGAAGCCCTTGGAGAAGTAAAATGATCCTTAACATTATCATCAGAAAACATGGGGAGAACAGAGGGAGTGAGGGGTGGTGCTAGGGGGACAAAGGGGAAACAGCTCCTGGGGACCCTCAGTGAAATGTAGAGCCCCCCTTCTCCTCAGCATCTTCTCTTGTATTTGGCCTGAATTCGACAGTATTGCCTTCCCTCCCCTGGGCCATCAGTGAGTAGGTGCTTCAGGAAACAAATGCACGAGGACTCTGAGATTAGGGTGGAAGAAAACAAAGTGAGACATGAAGGACAAACTTCCTCACCTTTGTAGCTGACCTTCTCATTGGAACAAGGGTACGTGCAAATCAGGACACCAGGACGCAGAGGGGAGGACAAATCACGCCATGTGAGATAGAGCTGGCAAGCCTGAGACTGCAAGAAAAGATGACATGGGAAGAGGGGAATGGGAACTGCCTGAGGTTGAGCACGAGGAAAATGTGCTCCTCATGGTCAGAGAAACGAGACCTAGAAAGCTATAAAGGGCCCATCAATCCACGAATGGATCAATAAATGTGGTATATGTACACCATGGGATACTATGCAGCCATAAAGAAAGATGGAGACTTTACCTCCTTCATGTTTACATGGGTGGAGCTTCAAAATATCCTTCTTAGCAAAATATCCCAACAATGGAAGAAAAAGTATCCAATGTACTCAACCCTACTATGAAACTAATTTATAACTTCCATAGGAAAGCTATAACCCAATTTTAGCCCAGGAATATGGGGAGAGGAGAGAGGGAGGGAAGGGAGGGGGGATGGTGGGTGGAGGGAGGGTGATGGCTGGGATCACATCTATGGTTCATCCTATAAGGGTACATGTGAATCTCTCTAGTTGTAGAATATAAATGTCTTAATACAATAACTAAGAAAAAGACATGAAGATTATGTTAACCAGTTGGATGAAAGTACTTCAAATTGTATACAGAAACAGGACACTGTACCCCATGATAGTATTAATGTACACTGCTATGATTTAATAAAAAATAAATAAATAAATAAATAAATAAATAAAATGAAGAAATGCTCATTGTTACTAATCATTAAGGAAATGCAAATTAAAACCACAATGAGGCATCATCTTGTTCCTATTTAGATGCTGGCAGGGATGCAGAGAGAAAGGAATGATTATACACTGTTGGTGGGGACTGCAAATTATTATAACCTCCATGGAAAACAGTACGGAGTTTCCTCAAAGAACTAAAAGTAGATCTACCATTTGATCCAGCAATTGCACCAGTGGGTATATGTCCAAAGGAAAAGTTGTTTTATCAAAAAGATGCCTGTACTAGAATGTTTACTGTAGCACAGTTCACAGTTGCACAAATGTGGAATCAGCTCAAGTGCCTACCAATTCATGAGTAGATTAGCAGAATGTATTATATATGTACTACAGAATGCTACTTAGCCATGAAAAAAGGATGAATTAATGCCTTTTTCAACAATTTGTACTGAACTAGAGATAATTATTCTAAATGAAGTATCTAAAGAATGGAAAAACATACACCACATATACTAACTATGAAATTGGAAGTAACTGATGAGCACACGTGTGCACAGAGACAAGTAAAACTTCATGGAAATCAAGCAGAGGATGGGCTAAAACTTACCTGATGGGTACAATGAGCACTATCTGGGTGATGGATATACTTACAACTGTGGCTCAAGCATAACTAAAAACATTTTTACTGCCATAATATTTCAAAATTTAAAAAAAAACCTTCTGGGACTTGTTTTGTGGCCTAACATATGATCTGTCCTTGAGAATATTCTATGTACTGAAGAGAATGTATGTTCTGCAAGTGTTGGATAAAATGTTGTGTAAATGTCTGTTAGGTTCATTTGGCCTCCAGTGTAGGTTAAGTCCAGTGCTTTTATGTTAGCTTTCTGTTGTGATCTGTCCAGGGCCAAAAGTTGAATATTGCAGTCCATCTTTAATATTTGCTTTATATACCTTGTTGTTCTTATGTTGAGTGTGTGTATATATATATTCACAATTGCTATATCTTCTTGCTAAATTGATTCTTTTACCATTATATAATAACTTTCTCTGTCACCTTTTATTTTAAAAATATACTTAAAGTATCTTTTGTCTGCTATAAATAATAGTTACTCCACATACTTTTTGTTTCTGTTTGCATAAAATATCCATATCATTCCTTTACTTTCAGTCTAGGTATGTCTTTACAGGTGAAGTGAATTACTTGCAGACAGGTTATAATGGGTCTTTTTATCCACTCAGCCAGTGTGTATCTTTTTATAAGGGAATTTAAACCATTTACATTCAAGCTTTTATTGATAGATGATGACATACTCCTGTTATTTTGTTAACTGTTTCCTGATTGTTACGTGTCTTTGTTTCTCTCTTTCTCTATTATTGTTTATCTTTGCAATTTGGTAGTTTTTTTTGTAGTGACAATGCTTGACTCCTTTCTCATTTGTGTATCTTCTCTACATTCTAAAGATATTTATAATTTCATGTTTTTCCATAATGGTAGGTAACATCCTTTGCTCATGGATATAGGATTTTTAAAGTACTTATGTAAGGCTTGTCTAGTGGGCAAGAATTGAGCAGGAAAACCTTTATTTCTCCTTAATTTCTGAATAACAGCTTTGCTAGGTATAGCATTTTTGATGACAGTTTTTTGTTTGTTTTGTTTTCTTTCAGCATGTTGTATATATTATTCCATTCTCTTCTGGCTTGTAAGGTTTTTCCTGAGAAATCTGCTTCTCGTCTATTGGAGATTCTCCTATATGTGACTTGATACTTTTCTCCTGATATTTTTAGAATTCTGTTTTTTAACTTTGACTTTTGGCAGTCTAATTATAATTTACCACAGAGAAGACTATTTTGGGTTGAATCTACTGGAACTTGCTGTAGTTTCCTTATGGTTTCTTTGGCTTTAGTCAACATCACTGATCTCTGTGAGTTCCTCGGTGGTTTAGGCTGCAAGTGTTTGTGGAGGGTGTGGGGAAGTTTTTCTGGAAGCAAGGACAATGAGTTGGCTGATCACTAGCCCCTGAATACTATGCCTGGGAGTGCAGTGGTCTGGCCAACTTGAGGGGGTAAGGTTGGTTGAAGTGGTGGCAGTGGGCTTGGCTGGGCCAATCTTTAGTTCCCTGGAAAGCTGTCATGCAGGAACCCTGCTGCTAGGGTGGAGCAAAGTCGTTATCAACATTGGTGGCCCAAATCAGGTAGTTTTTAGGGCTTTGGTGAATATGTGTTTAGGCTTCCTGTATCCTGCGTTAACTTCTCTGAAGTGCTAGACTGCCTGTTGCCACGGATGCAGGATAGTGGGCTTGGGTGCTGAGGATGCCACTGCTCCCCTGGGTCCAGCTGGTGTCATGATGCTGCAGCTCTCTCAGTCATATAGATTACATAACGCTGTCGTAGACTCAGGGCTTGCAAGGTCTAAGGCTCTCTCAGAATTGGAGATATCTGGGGTGGAGATGTGGACTTCAGGGATCTCCCACTTACCTTTTCCTCACAATGGGTAGTCCCTTCTGGCTTTGAGGTGATCCTAGCTGGCTCCTTTGCTTCCCTCTTCATGTTATCATCTTAGTTTTCATGTCCCAGAAGATCTTTGTCACTTCCTTTCTGAATTTCCTTGTTCTTCCTTAGATCCTCTATTTAATATGTGGTTATCTGTTTGTTATTGTGGTCTTTCTTTGTGGAGGACATGAGTGTTGGGTGCCTCTAATCAGCCATCTTGATATCTTTCTGATACCGTACAATCTTGAAGTAGTATCAAAAACTCTAATTTGACACAACATTTCTACTTT
Organism: Galagoides demidoff; assembly: GCA_963574575.1. Classification (NCBI taxonomy): domain Eukaryota; kingdom Metazoa; phylum Chordata; class Mammalia; order Primates; family Galagidae; genus Galagoides; species Galagoides demidoff. The sequence goes on along the minus strand of CAUYQV010083609.1, from coordinate 10,573 downwards.
TAGGAAGATGCATAAGGAAATAATTGGTGAGGTACAGAAATGTGTACATATAATGAACTTACCACAGCATTGTTTATACCATCAAAGTAACAGAAATGCTCTGAATATTTAGCAATGTGGAAAGGAGTTGGTGAGCATCCAGGAGAGGAGGAAGTGGGAAGACCAGGATCCACTGTGTGCCCAGCGGGCCGTGAAGCGTCTCTGTGGCCATGGAGGCCCTTCCTGCTCCCTGCTGATGGCCAGATGGCAGAAGGGATGCTGTGGTGACTTTAGGATGAGCCCTGCAGCCCTGTCTGGCCACTGATGTGGGGAGTACCATGGATTTGCCCTAATCAATCTCCCACCTTCACCATCACCCAAGTGAAGAAGCTTTTAACTCTCCTGTCCAAAGTCCTCTGAGAATTTCTTCACTTTCAGGAGGTCATCTGCATTCACTGTGGGCCGGGTAGTGGCCAAAGACCGAAGCATGTCCGACTGCAAAGACAAGAGCATGCAGCTGAGAAGGACCCATCCCCGGGTCCTCAACCTCCCCTCACTGCACACCCGTGCAGTCTGAGTGGGGAGAGGCCTGCCTTCAGGTCACCCACAGATGCAGAACTCCCTGCTTAAATCTACTTATGGCAGGGACCCTCTTTCCTCTCAAAGCAGGTCCTACCATTTCCAGGCAGGCCTATTTCTGCTCTGAGAGAGTCTGAGTTCTGTCATAATTACTGTATGTCCACCATACCAGCCACAGGGTAGACACCACCAAGACAGCACAGGCAAAACTAAGACAATGAAAGGTCCAGACTATTTGGGTGGCTACCTTTGCAACTGCATCAGATCAAACTGTCCTGTCATACGTTCACTGGTTCCTTCTGTGTACCAAATCTGCCAAACTATGGAATGATAAAGTCACGTTATCTGGACTTGATCTTTTGGGGTGAGAGAGAGAGACAAGAGTCTCACTTTGGTGCTCAGGCTAGAGTGTCATGACATCATCATAGTTCACAGCTATCTTAAACTCCTGGGCTCAAGCAATCCTTCCGCCTCAGCCTCCTGAGCACCTGGAACTACAGGTGCTTGCCACCTCACCCAGCTAACTTTTCTATTTTTGCCCCCCAGAGATGGTGTCTCGCTCTTCCTTAGGCTGGCCTTGACAAGTGATCCTGCTGCCTCAGCCTCCCACAGTGCTAGAATTACAAGCATGAGTCACTGTTCCTGGCCTTGAACTTTGCTTTCTGAAGAATATAAAATACTAATGCTAAAAAAAATAAAATGCTAATGCTGTCCCCTCCATCCTGGGCCTTTCCCAAGTCCCAGGACACACAAGGAGACCTTATTTTTAAGCGTGGACCCAAGCTTCCAATTGTCTGGGTTTTGTGCAATCCTCTCTTCCAAGTGGCCACCTACCATGCAAACCACAGGCTCTAAGAGTTTGTCACCAGGGACGTCCATCCAAGTCATCTCTATGGCCCCCGGATCCCCTGGTGAACATGGGGTAAGAAGGTCATCAATCATAATGCTGGGGTTGGTGCGGGAAGGACCAGAGACCTGAAACCAAACAGGAATTTGACTGGTTGGAGGGGCTGCCCCTCTAGTTAGAAAAGGGGCAGGCCCGCTCAGGTTTCTAAGGACATCCTGGAGAGAAAGCAATGCAGGGTCAGAGGAGGGATGGGCTCCCATACACAGGCCCTATAAGAGGCTGGTTATTAGCACATATCCCAGGCACTGTCCTCCAGAATCCCAATTTGTAACTCCAAATGCCTTGATTATCTTCCTTATTAATGCCATCAGATCATACCACAAACATAATTGGAAAGTGTTTTTCCAACTGAAGTTTGTGCATTGGCAGAACATTACCCAAATGTCCCCAAGGCTCATTCTATCACCTCTTTCAACTCTCAATGCATACCCCCTCCCCCATGTCCTTTGACAATGTAACCTGCCCAGACACTACCCTAAGACTCCTGCTTCCTCTCACCTTGCTCTTCCCCCATCACCTCTGAGAAACCAGCATTTATTTTATGTCTGTGTCCACTCAGAAAAGGAGGCTCCTGGAGAGCAGATTTTTGTCTCACCCTCAACAAAAATACGCTGAGTGAATGGTGAGCCCTCCTTACGACCGGTAATTCCACACCCAGCACTTTCCAACAGTGCTGATGGAGGCAGCTGCCATGGTGTTAAGACAATACACTGACCTCTGGTTTTATATATTCTAAGATGGTCACACTTAATCAAGAACTGCCATTCGGAAGGGAGAGTGGGTGCAGCCCTGCTCCTGGAGCCTGCAGCCCACCTGACACGTGCCCTTGGTTCTCAGGGAGACCAAGAATGTGTCACATGAGCAGCCAGGCAGCAGGAACAGGGAGCTGGCAAAGAAAACCAATATTCCTCCCCCCACATCCAACTTTCTCTGACATTCTCTAAGCACTTGCTTACTGGCCTCTCACCTTTTTGAAGTGTGTTGCCGACTGTACTTTCCGTACAGGCTGCATGAGGGAGTCCCGCACAATGATGCTAATGTCTGCGCCCGAGTAGCCTTCTGTTTTGCGGGCCAGCTCTTGGATGTTAGCATCTGTGAGGCTGTGGGGCGTGCTTCCCAGATGCAACCGGAACATCTGGGCACGGGCAGCTTCCTCTGGCAAAGGGATGTAAATTCTCTTTTCAAACCTAGAGAGCCAAGCACATGGCAGGAATTGCAAGCTGATGACAGAATGATATTAACAGGAGGGCAGCATGGAGACTTGTGAGGGAGGCAAGATGCACTTTTTTTACAGGGCAGCAATACTGGCAGGATGGCCCTCAAGCCAATGTCACAAAGGACTCTGTTTGACATGCAAACTCAGGGAAGACTCCAGAGAAATGGGGTCAGGCAGCTGACCATGGCTGGAGAAAGACTTCAGGCCCTGGTTCCTACTGGGAAGACTTACCTCCTTCTAATGGCTGAATCCAACACCCATGGGATGTTGGTAGCACCAAGAACCAGAGTCCCATCATTGTTATTCCCCACCCCTGAAAGAAAAGGAGACAAAGACAATGGCTCTAGACACCGACCCAGGTCACTCAAAACCTTGCAGGGACAGACCTCAGGCTTTTGTTACCCTAAATGAAGCCATCCCTGTGCCACCACTGCCAAGGTCCCAACTAAAATAAACCATGTCCTAGTCTTGCTTTGCCAGGGGTGAGGAGACCTATAGCACTACCTGCCCTGAGAGGCAGAGGCCTCAAGAACCTCTCCGTGCTGAAAGGCCACTCGAGCCCTCAGGAGATGGGCCTGAGAAGGGCTCTCCAACCTGAAGACAAACAGCTCTAGCCACAGCTAAATAATGAAGCCAAGGGTTGGCTTTAGGTAGAATGAAGACCAAGGGGACAAGGGGACTTGGGACTAGCACACACCCTGCATTTGGACCAAGAACTCCGTTTTGATCCTTCGGGCAGCCTCACTCTCGTTTTCATTTCGGGATCCACAGAGGGAATCCACTTCATCAATGAAGATGATAGAGGGCTTGTGCTGCCGGGCCAGCTCAAACAGGTTCTTGACTAGCCTGTGGAGGTGAGAAATGGGGTTAGGACCTGGACACTCGTACATACCCACACAGGTCCAAGCTGCCACTTCTCTGAGACCACAGTCATACTTGGATTGCAAAAAAAAATAGTGGTAACAAATTCTCTGGCAGCACTGTACCAAAAGGAAGAGCAAGCTTAGCCTCTGCCTCAAACTCAGAGCCCCATTCATTAGCTCTAGACTTAGCCCAAGTCAGTTCCCTTCCTCAGAACCTGTTTTATCATCTGCAAAATGGGAATCAGTGTGGGAATATGTTAACCACATACAGTGCCCCAGCGGGGGACACTCAGCTGCCATCCAGTTATTCTTAGCTCCTTTCCTTTCCCTTCTGTAGCACCTCATCTTTCCCAAGTTCACCTGCAGGATGTCCTGGCCTTGTAAGGACAATGTCCGGTCCAATAAGCTAGTGATACCACTCTCCTGGCTACTCTCCCTGAATACAAACAGCAGCTCCTCTGGGAGGTGACCGCCAAGAGGCAGGGAAGCTGGTCCACTTGGTGCCAACTTGACTTACTTCTCACTCTCCCCCAACCACTTAGACATCAGATCTGAGGAGGACACAGAGAAGAAGGTGGAGTTGTTGGCCTCTGTTGCCACGGCTTTGGCCAAGTAGGATTTCCCTGTGCCAGGAGGTCCAAAGAGCAGTATCCCTCGCCAAGGGGTACGCTTGCCTATAATAAAGAACATGCAGACGTGAGCTTTGTACTGACTGGAGAAAGGGAACAAAAAAGGCAAAAGATCCTCAATCACTGTAATTCAGTAAGAAAGGAAAAGTCTGTAAAACAAATGATTCTAGGAGCAAAGGAGTGAAGAACTCAATTACCTTCCTAATCATCTTGTGACCCTGCAAGTGACATTGGCTGGCTGTGCCCACCACTCACAGGGATGGCCAACTCAAAGGTCTAGTCACAACAGTTTCTGGCCATGATGAGTAGGTAGGGGCCTCTCCTGACTCACCTCATGGTAGGGCTGGGCCCTGGTCCTCTGCAGGGTAGAGGAGCTGAGTTGCCACCTGTTTCCAGAGACTATAGAGTGGGAGCCCTGGGCTCAGTCCCATAGGAGCCTGGTGGTTTTTATGACTAGGCCTAAAGTGGCTCAACTCTCACCTGTGAACAAGTGTGGGAATTTAATTGGCAAAATGACAGCTTCTTTGAGGGCCTCCTTGGCTCCCTCCAGCCCGGCCACGTCACTCCACCGTATATTGGGCTTCTCCATCACAACAGCACCTGCAGGAGCAAAGCCGACCCAGAGCCTAGCCCATGAGCAGGAGCTAACCCCAGAGGGCACCCACGCCACGTCCCCTCCCACTGCCACAGGGCCCCAGCCTCTTACCCATCAGTTGTTCTTGCAGTTTCTTTTTCTCTGGATTATCCCCTTCACTGTCACTATCACTGCTGGGAAAGGAGACAGATCATCACAAGCTGGCTGTCAGCCTGGGAGCAGAGAGACTCTCCGAGTGAGGCCAGGCTATGCCACCACCAAAGGGTCCAATATCCTTTTCCTGCTCACACAGGTGAGTGACAGGCATCCAGGTGCCTTGAGGGTATCTGGGCCCACACTCTCAGCAACTCACCTCTGATCCTCCAACAAACACTCCTACAACCCAGCCCATAACCCATGACTCAATCAAGAAGATGGTAAGAGGGCGGTGCCTGTGGCTCAGTGAGTGGGGCACAGGCCCCATGTGCCAAGGGTGGTAGGTTCGAGCCTGGCCCCAGCCAAACTGCAACAACAAAAAATAGCCAGGCATTATGGCAGGCGCCTGTGGTCCTAGCTAGTTGGGAGGTTGAGGCAAGAGAATCACCTAAGCCCGGGAGCTGGAGGTTGCTGTGAGCTATGACACCACAGCACTCTACCAAGGGTGAAAAAGTGAGACTATTTCTAAAAAAAAAGAAGAAGAAGATGGGAAGAGAGAGACAGCAGCACTCTCCCGAAGGCTGGTGAGGGACTGTGCTCTGCCTGCTAAGTGCAACAAGGGAAGCAATGTAGCTGTCGGGAGCCTCTCTGCTGACTCAAGGACAGACAATATGTGGCTATAACTCCAAAGTAGTCACATGCCAAAGGACAAAGAAGAGGAAAAATGTAAATCTAAAGGGGAACACCTGGAGAAAACAATACAGTAACTGACTTCTTCTCAGTGTTCTTCTCAGTGGTCATTCCTACCCTGACATAGTTTTTTGTTTGTTTGTTTGCTTGTTTGTTTGAGCCTCACTCTGGCATCCTGAGTAGAATGCTGTGCTGTCATAGCTCATAGCAACCTCAAACTCTTGGGCTCAAGCAATCTTCTTACCTAGTTTCTCCATTTTTGGTAGAGGCAGGGTCTCAGTCTTGCTCAGGCTGGTCTTGAACTCCTGAGCTCAAGCATCCACATGCCTTGGCCTCTGAGAGGACAAGTGTGACCCACCACGCCCACCCGACACAGTTTATTTTTCACCCTCAAAACTCTTAACTCCAGGGCTAGGAGTGGTAGCTTACGCCTATAACCCTAGCACTCTGGCGGCCAAAGTGGGTGGACTGCCTGAACTCCCAGCTTCAAGACTAGACTCAGCCAGAACAAGACCCCATCTCTAAAAAATAGCCAGTGGCTTGGCAGCTGTGGCTCAAGTGGTTAAGGTGCCAGCCATATACACCTGAGCTGGTGGGTTTGAATCCAGCCCAGGCCTGCCAAACAACAATGATGGCTGCAACCAAAAAATAGCCCGGCGTTGTGGTGGGTGCCTCTAGTCCCAGCTACTTGGGAGGTGGAGGCAGGAGAATCACTTGAGCCCAGGAGTTAGAGGTTGATGTGAGCTGTAATGCTATAGCACTCTACCCAGGGTGACAGGTTGAGGCTCAGTCTCAAAGAAAAAAAGAAAAAAAAAAAAATAGACAGGCACTGTGGTGGGTGCCTGCAGTTCCAGCTACTTGGGAAGCTGAGGCAAGAGAATCATTTGAGCCCAAGAGTTTGAGGTTCCTGTGAGTTATGATGCCACAGCACTCTACTGAGGGCAACAAAGTGAAACTGTCTCAAAAGTTAATAAAATTTTTTAAAAAATTTAGGGTAGTGTCCATAGCTGAGTGGGTAAGGCCCTGGCCACATACACCACAAGGCTGGCAGGTTCAAACCCAGCCCAGGCCTACTAAAGCAACAACAAAAGAAAAATAGCTGGGCATGTGGCAGTGGCCTGTAGTCTTAGCTACTTAGAGGCTGAGGCAAGAGAATAGCTTAAGCCCAAGAGTTTGAGGTTGCTGTGAGCTGTGATACCAGGGCACTGTACCCAGGGCAACAGCTTGAGACTGTCTCAAAAAAAAAAAAAAATCTTTTAAAAACCCTTCTAAAAAAAAAAAATAAATAATAAATAAATAAATAAATAAAAATCCACTCTTCCAACTTCTTGGCTCGGTGCCTGTGGCTCAAGTGGCTAAGGCATCAGCCACATACACCTAAGGTGGTGGGTTCGAATCCAGCCCAGGCCTGCCAAACAACAACAATGGCTGTAACCAAAAAAAATAGCCAGGTGTTGTGGCGGGCGCCTGTGGTCCCAGCTACTTGGGATGCGGAGGCAGAAGACTCGCTTGAGCCCAGGAGTTGGAAGTTGCTGTGAGCTGTGATGCCACAGCACTCTACCCAGGCGGACAGCTTGAGGCTCTGTCTCAAAAAAAAAAAAACCCTTCTAATTCCTCCTGTAGATGCTGGTCCTCCTGCCCCTCCCTAGTCTGTTTTTCACTGGGGAACCAGAACATGGCTCATATTCTCCATCCCAGAGAGGAGGGCATCTTTATTCTGGAGAGGCAGCTGACACACCACCCATCTCTCTCCTACTCTGTGACACTCCTGCTTTGAGGACACCCCCCTACCCCACCCCCAGGACAGCACTGACATCACTGTGTGGGCGAAGCTCAGAGGCGAGAGGCTATGGAGACAACATTGGCTCAGGAGTCAGAGACGGGGCCGTGGACGTGGGTCCAGGCTCCATTGTGGTGGGCACCTATAGTCCCAGCTATGCAGGAGGCTGAGGCAGGAGGATTGCTTGAGCCTAGGAGTTTGAGGTTGCTGTGAGCTATGACACAACAGCACTGTACCCAGGGTGACAGAGTGATACTCTGTCTCAAATTTTAAAAAAAGGATTCTGTGAAATGCTCACTGAAAGCAGCTATTAGTGCTGCCATTGCTGTATTATGAGGCGGATTCCTCACAAGGAAGGCACAGTGGAAGTCCAAGGCAGCATTAGCACCAAGTATGACAGCAACACATGAAGCAGGTACACGAGCTCAGAGATCCAGGCCTGCCGTACACCCCTGCACACTCACCCCTTGCCCTCACTCTGACTCTCTTTGACTGGCTTCTTGCCGTGCTTCTCTTTGTTTCGTAAATAATCCTTCAGCTTCTCAGCCCGGTCTAGGTACTGCATGCACTTGGCTCGAATGCTCTCCTTAGCCTTGTCGCTGTGTGCCTCATCTGCCAAGGGAAGCCAGAGAGGGGCCCTGTGAGCCCTGTGTGCCCACCCTCTTCTCCCAGCAGCACTGCAGCCAGCAAGGACCCCGAGCATGACTCACACTTGATGGCGTGGAGGAAATACTCCACAGCATGCTGATAAAGCCGCAGCGCCTCCTCGTAATTCTTGGCTTTATCCTCTTCTGTGGCTTTCGTCACCAGATCAATGGCTTTCTGAAAAGGCAAAGCAAATAGCTCAGTGCTTCCTAGGAGATCAGGGAAGCCCTAAGGTCGCAGACAACAGGATGAGAGATGATGAGAGACGCTGCCAGGCCTGTGGCTCTATCGCTCGCAGACCATTCTATCAGCCTACTTCTCCAGCATCACCTAGAAAGGCCTTAAATATAAGGCTTTAAAGGCCAGCTGTTCCCTTCACAAAATGCTTATACAGTTAAAAGCAACCTTCTCTCCCTAGATGAAGGTCTCAAGTAGAACTTGAACTTTATTTTAGAAAGTCCATGTCCACTTTATTTTCAAGTCCATGTAAACAATGTAATTTCATCATTGATATCCTCACATTAATCTGGAAAAAAAAAAGCAACCTCCGTCTCAGTTCTCCGGATTTCAGCAAGTGGACACCTGCCCTATGAGGCAAGGGCTGAAAGGGTGACTCCGCAGGGCTTTCTATTCCACTGCCTCAAGGGAAAGAGAAACCGACCTGAAAGCCTGGAAAGGGGATACCAGGAAGCAACTGACTGATGATTTTGCTCAGTAAGGAGGCCAGAATCCACACCTGGCCTCAGGGGCAGAGAAGAGCCAGCCAGCTAGGAAAGGTCTTCAATCGATATAAGAGTTTCTGAGAGACTTAAAGGCATCTCTACCGCTTCTACTGGCCCAACTCAACTTGTTTCTCTAGAATAAAAAGAGAAGACAATTTTCCTGAACTGTCTAAAGCCGATACCTCAGGAAGGGATGCTTAGACAAATGGTTCGATATACCAGTAGCTCCTGTAGGAAAAGTGCTTGCTTACTCCAGAGGCAGTGACATGCTGCCAATTGAGGGTAACTATGCTCTGGAACCTTCTAAGAACTCTGGGAGAACATCTTTGGGTCTCTTATAAATCCTGTATGCCTGTGCCCGGGCTGAACTGAGAGCACCTACATATCCATTTTTCTTTTTTTTTTTTTTTTGAGACGGAGCCTCAAGCTATCCCCCTGGGTAGAGTGCCATGGCATCACAGCTCACAGCAACCTCCAACTCCTGGGCTCAAGCGAGTCTCCTGCCTCCACCTCCCAAGTAGCTGGGACTACAGGCACCCGCCACAACGCCCAGCTATTTTTTGGTTGTGGCCATCATTGTTGTTTGGTGGGCCCGGGCTGGATTCAAACCCGCCAGCTCAAGTGTATGTGGCTGGCATCTTAGCCACTTCAGCCACAGGTGCCGGGCCTATATATCCACTTTTCTAAAAATAACCCTTGTTTTATTCAACAAGCACTTCTGAATACCTAGTATAAACAGTGCTGTCTTGGGTCTCACAAAGAACTAAAAGTAGAAGACACTGTCCTTATCCATAGCTAGAGGCATATATTATTTGCATTTCTAAGTTAAAAAAAAAAGAGTATTTATAAATTCACATTAGAAATAAAAATTGTCAAATTTGTTACTATGGAATTCTGGCTACGCACCAAGTACAAGAAAAAGCGAATACATAAAATATCTTCACAAGTTTCAGGGACCAGGAGAAAATCAGAGTACAAATTACATATCTTTTCTGGTATTAACTTTTAACTAAAAAGATGAAAATGAGTTCATAGGTCGCACCCGTAGCTCAGTGCGTAGGGCACTGGCCACATACACTGGGGCTGGCGGGTTCGAACCCGGCCAGGGCCTGCTAAAACCATGACAACGATAACAAAAAAATAGCCGGGCATTGTGGTGGGTGCCTGTAGTCCCAGTTCCTTGGGGGGCTGAGGCAAGAGAATCACTTAAGCCCAAAAGTTTGAGGTTGCTGTGAGCTGTGACACCACAGCACTCTACCAAGGGCAACATAGTGAAACTCTGTCTCAAAAAAAAAAAAGAAAAGAAAATGAGTTCATAATGCACAGTCATATTTCTTTTTTTTTTTTTTTTTTTGAGATAGAGCCTCAAGCCGTCCCCCTGGGTAGAGTGCCGTGACAACAAAGCTCACAGCAACCTCCAACTCCTGGGCTCAAGCGAGTCTCCTGCCTCAGCCTCCCAAGTAGCTGGGACCACAGGTGCCCGCCACAACACCTGGCTATTTTTTTATTTTTGGTTGCGGCCATCATTGTTGTTTGGTGGACCCCGGGTTGGATTCGAACCTGCCACCTTAGGTGTATGTGGCTGGCGCCTTAGCCACTTGAGCCACAGGCGCCGAGCCATATTTCTTTTTTTTTTTTTTTTTTTTTTGAGATAGAGCCTCAAGCTGTCCCCCTGGGTAGAGTGCCCTGGCATCACAGCTCACAGCAACCGCAAACTTTTGGGCTCAAGTGAGTCTTCTGCCTCTGCCTCCCAAGTAGCTGGGACCGCAGGCACCCATCACAACACCCGGCTATTTTTTGTTTGCAGCCGTCATTGTTGTTTGGCAGGCCCAC